>SNQJ01S0077184.1:15625-43130 GCA_010110895.2 Picea sitchensis | reverse complement strand
GTAGAAGACCCATCTACACTAAACGTAGAAATAACTACTTAATTTTGTTCTAAGTGAATATAAAGCATCATTCAAGACACTAGGATCCCGTAAATCTAAGCTACACACGTCGTTTATAAAAATGCCACCTAATCAACAAAAGTCTGAATCTATGTACAATGTTATTAGAAGTGAATACTACCAAGGTTAAATATAAACAAGAAAGAAGAAGGTTTTGATAGATCTGTAAAAATAATTTCCGAGGTTGTAGAAAAAAAATAGAACTTGTTAAGATTTCCCTAGAACCACTAGGTGACCTTAAAAACTTCCTCAGGCTATGTAAGCAACCTCTTTGAACCTCCTAAGCCATGGTTTGTTATGTTGAACTTTACCAATTAAAATAAATATTAATTTAAACCTTGTGTTTATACCAACATGTTGGACCTGCATTTTGAATCATCTCAGAAATACAGATCATTGATTTTAAATTCCATATGAACCGATTAAGGTGGGTGTTTAAGTATATTTAATTTTGATTTTGTGTAAACAAAGCTTAAAAGCTTCAAGTATAATTGTTTTTTTTGAATAAAATAAAAGAAGATTGACAACAATATTCTCAATGTGACTTGGGAAGTCTGCAATGGTGACTTCATTATCGATCTTCAAATAAAATGGAAGCTGATTTAACAATTACGATCACTTAACTATTCATATTTCAAATGAAATGGATGTTGACTTAGCAATTACACGTGCATGAGAGTAGTTTTATATATATGGATAATTTTGGAGAAGCTAGTAAATCTCATTTGAAATTTGCTTGTGATAAGATCCTTGGTGTTAATAATGATTCGTTGCTCAACTTTGTACTTCCTCAATATCTAGAGCAGACAAATTACACATTGATGTTTGACGAACATTTTGGTTATAGTGCAGAAAAATGGTTATGACCAAAGGGAGTCTTGGAGGACAAAGAGATATTTCTCTTCTACTATAATTCACACTGATTTGCTCCATACTTTGAGCAAGAGTTTATATCTTATACAGGGTGTGGGCAGACCCTATCTACCATGTTTTAATGAAGTACAAATCTCCAACAATAATCAACAAAATAACCATAATTTTGAAAGGTGTACATATGTTGACTTGATGAGAGAAGTTCACCACTTCAATAGAGAAGACAGTAACCATGAGTCCAGGATTATTCATTAAGATAGTAAAAGTTGTAATGAACAACATTCAAAAAGGGACCCTAAGTGTGAAAATGGAGGGAAAGAGCAAAAACCTATACTGGTAAGATATTTCTGAAAATTAATATAGAGTACATGGACAACCCTGCAACAGAATTTTCATGTCTAATTTGGGTTGCAGAATGCAATCAAGCACTATGGCAGCCTTATAACCCTGAATTTTGCAAGTAAACGAGGGCTTTAGATCATTTTTTTTTATTTTTTTTGACGATATGACTACCTAGATTCCAAATGTGTGTTTGATGTTATGTTGCACCTGCTAGTAAAGATGGCTATATTTTCCACCAATAATGAAAGATAGTATCCTAACATCTAGAAGAGAAGCTAGAAAGAGTGTGCAATATTTATGGAAACCCTTGAAGCCACCTTAGTTCATGGTTATATGCCTCGCTAAAGGAAACATGAATGGTGTATTGGCTCTTGGTCGTCCATTGCTTGTTTGTTTTGTGAACGAAAATTATAACAATCAAGTATTTATTACATGTCTCATGCACTATGAGAAAGAAATCATATAAGTAGTAATGCAAAATTTAATCCAAACCAGAAGTAATCTACAAAACAAATATCATTGAAACAGGTTCAGAAATGATAAATGTGGACTACCCATGTGAAGTTGGATAGCATCTAAAAAAAAAACAAAAACAAAGGTGAACAATGAATTTGAACCCGAAAAGAGTGTGTCAAATATAAATCAGACAAAGCTATACGCTAGAAAACCTGATAAAGATCTTCGGAATTACTAGTTCTTCACAGTTTTTAGCTATATTTAGTGATTTTCCCCTTTTCCCAACCCACTTTGCCAAATTAAAGCTCGAAACTAACAGATTCCTAGCCTGATTCAAACCGCACAGTATTAAAACCTTTTCTATTGTTGTCCGAAACTAAAAACAATTATAATACATTTGCACACTTATAAACAACAATCTACTATAAATAAAACTGCCAGATCTCATAAATGACACATTTCTTTACCATTTACAGCGATCTTGAACCAATTTACAAACTTCTTCGATTAAATTCGATGTTCCAACGAACAAATTTATCATTCCAAGCCATTTTTTTGCTGAATTCTCTCATCAGATCAGCCGTTAGCCTTCGGCAGCTATAAAACTCTCAGATTTTGATCTGGAAGGCGGATTAATTGCACGAATCGACGAAAGGAATGAAACAAAAAATGTACCCAACAGGATAAAAGAAAGTCTGGCAATAACTCATGATAGAAAATGCATTTTGAGTGTATTGAACGCACAGTTGAATCTGCTGTAGATAGCAGCAGCAGAGCCGTAGTTGTTCCCATCACCCTGTGAGCCGAGAGAGTCTTGAGGGTGGTGAGGTCTTTGAGTGTTGGATTCTTCACATGGAATGTATGAGCGTCTTGGTGCTTCTGCTGCACTGCACTTACGTTCGCAGCGAACAAGGATTTCTTACTGGGGATTCCTATCAAGACAAAGGGGCCAACAACCTCTCCTACTAGCAAAATGCCTTGCACAAAGCCATGACCACACCAGCACTAGCGCACATGAGGCCATGAAGAGGAGTCTCGAAAGGGATGAGCATGGTGAGGGAGGGGCACGTGGGCCTCATGCGAGGACCCGCCGCCCACGTTAAATTTGTTTTTCTTATTTAGTTTTTTTATTTTTTTTTATTTTTTTTTATTTTGGTTAAATTGTTAATGTTTCAATTTAAATTCAATGTAAAATTTTAAATGTTTGATTTTAAATTAATACTAAATTTAAACTATTAAACTTTAAATTAATGTTAAATTTTAAATATAATTTAATTTAATGTTCAATTTTAAATTTTAGTAAATATAATATAATTTAAATAGCATATAGTTAATTTAGAGTTTAAGTTTTATGATTACTTAATTGTATGATTAATTAATTATATTTTATGATTAATTAATCATGTTTTAATGTTTTAATGTTTTAATTATGTTTTAAATTTATTTATAATTAAAATTATGTTTAATTATATTTAAAATTTATAATTCATGCTTAAGGAAGGAGGGGCAACTTCCTCCAAATTACTTTCCTCACACTGACAATGTAAAGGAGTTTGGTAGATGCTAGTTGTGTCGGGCTCAGGAATGGCGTCAAGGAAAATGGATGCGACTAATTGAAGTGACTAATTAGATTGTTTTTAGCGAAAGGTTAAGGACCTAGAACGAAATAAGCGAGAGGGGGATCAATGTCACCGCCATATGGTAACAGAGTTGCGCCAAGGACAGTAGCCGTAGGGATTTCAATGGCAACGAGTGAAACATCTCATTCATCGCCAACAATGCAGAAAGGTCGATGACCATCTAAGGGAACAACTAGTAGGGGCAGGGGTTCCAGGGGAAGGAACTCATGTTAGAGACAGTCACATAACAGTGCACAAGTTCAATCTCGTGTTACCTGTTGGGGATGTGGAGGACCCCATTACCAGCATAACTGTTGAGAGTTTCAATCATGATTTGTGCTTAGAGAAGGAAAGGCCTCGATGGGAAGAGCAAGTAGCAGCCACCAGATCTACGAAGCAGTTAATAATCGCTAGGCAGAACATCAATCCACGGTGGTGGAATCATGAGGTGCGCTAAATCATATCAGTGATAAGATTTTGTTTGATTCTGGTGTGACAGATAGTTTCATTTCACCATCTGTAATAGAAAAGAGTGGGTTGGTAGCCTACGAGCACAATGACTTTAAACAAGTCAGGATGGTTTCAAGGGAAAAACAAGCGGTAGGACCTAGTGTCGATAATTGTATAGTAGACCTGGGAGTGGGTACTACCAGGTTAAAGGTATACGTCACTACTCTCGAGGAATATGACCTAATCATTGGAATGGATTGGTTAGCATATCACCAAGCTTTTGTATATTGTTTCGCCAAGAGGGTGCTTTGTGTCGACGATGAAGGAAGGCGAGTAGAGATCCAGGGTGTACGGAGAAAAGTGTCAGTACGCTTTATATCCACTATGAAGGTTAAGAAATGCTTGAGACAAGGGTGTTGATTGTATGTAGTGGAAGCAGTGAATGAAAGGAAGGAACCCTCATTGGATCAGTACCCGATATTGTCAAAATTTCAGGATGTTTTTTCGAACGAGTTACCAGGGTTACCTCGTGAGAGGGAGCTTGATTTTACTATTGAGCTAAAACCTGGTGCAGAACCGATCTCCAAGACACCGTATCGGATGACAGCGTCGAAACTTTGTGAATTGCAAATGCAGTTGAAAGAGTTATTGGAGTTAGGGCTAATAAGGCCCAGTGTCTCACCTTGGGGCGCACCAGTAATTTTTGTAAAGAAGAAGGATGGATCCTTACGACTGTGTATAGACTATAGGTACTTGAACCGTGCTACAGTGAAAAATAGGTACCCGATGTCGCGAATATGTGACCTCTTCGATCAGATGAAAGGAGCAACGGTATTCTCAAATATTGATTTGCGATCAGGGTATCATCACTTAAGGATTAAAGAAGGTGATATCCAAAAAACTTCCTTTCGAACTCGGTTTGGACATTACGAGTTTGTGGTAGTACCTTTCGGATTGACCAATGCGCCAACAGTATTCATGAGCCTCATGAACGATGTATTCCAGAAGTACCTAGACCGTTTTGTACACGTCTTTCTAGATGACATCCTCATCTATTCCAAGAATGAAAGAGAACATAAGGAACACTTGCGAATAGTGTTGTCCTGCCTTAGAGAGAACAAATTGTATGGGAAGTTGTTGAAGTGTTCCTTCTTCTAGAAGGAGATCCACTATTTAGGTCATATCATTTCCAGAGAAGGAATCTTTGTGGACCCAGAAAAGGTAAGGGCCATTATGGAGTGGCCAGTGCCAAAAAATTCCCATGACGTGAGAAGCTTCATGGGGCTAGCAGGTTATTACTCAAAAAAAATGCCCATGATTTGAGAAGCTTCATGGGCTAGCAAGCTATTACTCAATATTTGTAGAAGGATTCTCAAAAAAAAAAAAAACCATCACCACCTTTGAGCGCAAGGGGGTCAGGTATGAAAAGATAGAAGAATGTGATAGTGCATTCATTGAGAGATTAAGAGTTACTAACTAGCCAATTCTACCAGTGTTGATATGGAAAAGGAATTTACAGTCTGCATGGATGCCTCAAGCAAGGGTTAGGGGCCATGCTACTCTGCAGTATGGAGGAGTGATAGACTATGCATCAAGGAATTTGAAGAAACAAGAAGAGCTATAATGTACCTATGAATTAGAGTTGGCAAATTTAATGCTAATTTAAAATTTGGAGGGCACTATCTTTAGGGGTGAAACTTTGAGCTCAAAATGACCATCAAAGTTTAAAACATCTCTTCACTCAAATAGATGTGAATGCCGTGCATGATGGAGTGAGTTTATGAGTGAGTAATGATTTTGGTATTTCATACATTGAGGGAAAGGGAAATGTGGTCGCAGATTCCTTGAATAGGAGACCCTCACGATATTCTCCTTTGGTAACCTTAAAGGTCAATCTCAGGGAACACATGTGTTGACACAACTCCAATCAGACAATTAGTATTTAAAGGTTACATCAAAACTCCGCAGCTTAGAGGCGCTTAGATCCAAAGTACATGAAGGGATATAATATGGAAACAGACTGACTGTTAAGATATCAAGGAATAGATGTACATCCTTGAGAATGGAGATATTCAAAGCATCATAATCAAGGAAGCCTCCATAGAGCACTTTATTGTGTGCATCCCAAGGTGAAGAAGATGTACACAGATATAAGGGAAACTCTTCTTCAGAAGAAGTAAGATGTAGTCCATTTCTGCCCAGCCAAGTGCCTAGAATGTCAACAAGGAAAGCTTCTACCACCATCACCCTATCGTTCCTACAACCACATGATGTTCCTATGTCCAAGTGGGAAGTCATCTCTATAGATTTTGCTATGGGGTTGCCACATCTCCATGCTGTAGACACAACGCCATTCTGTGATAGTGGATAAGTTAACTAAGAGTGCTCTATTTTATTCCATTTAGAGACACTTACGACGTCATTGATGTGGCACGTGTATTTATAAGTTTAGGTATTCCGTGTAAACGGATACCTAAGAAGATCATCAGATAGGGACTCTAGACTAATTTCTAGGTTTTGGACAAGTTTATAAATGGCCAGTTAGGGGACTCAATTGAACTTAAGCATAGCTTATCATCCCTAAATAGATGGGTAAATCAGAGAGTAAATCAAGTCATGGAAGACATGCTTAGATGTATGTAATGGATAATCAAACCCATAGAAGTACCACCTTTGGTAGAGTTTGCCCACAATAATAGCTTTCATAGCTCCAGCTTCGGAATGCCAAATTCCTATGAAGCTTTGTATGGGAGGCCATGAACGCATTGAGTTGGGATAGACTAGAAGACCGTGCACGTTTTGGCCAGAATTGATTCAAGAAAATGGAGGAACAGGTGATCTCGGGATTAGGCAGAGACTAAAGGAAGCATTTGATAGGCAAAATCTATGCGATGCAATACCTGGACCTAATTGGGTTATGAAGTGGTTGACCAGGTTTTCATTCGTATCGTGCCTAATAAGAGTACCATTCATTTTTGGAAGGGGACAAAGTTGTCACCCTCGATGATAGACCATTCATGATCCAAGAGAAAATTAGACCCAAGCATTACTCATCTGGTGATCACATTCCCACTTGCATAAAACTCATAATGTATTTATGTATCTGTTTTATGTCATTATGTTGTTTATGAATCACATAAACTAAATTAAAAGGAATTGTATCAGACGGGAGAACCCTCACGGTAGAACCGCTAATGATATTGGACCTGTGAGAGTCTCCTATTAGCACAAGAAAACTGCCCCGGTAGACCAACTTAAGGTCCAAAGTGGACATGCATAGTCCAGATCTACTGGGGAAGATGCTCAGACACTGACGTGAGACTACCCCCTCACTTTTTTACCACCTCGAGCATATGTTTCTCGGGTTGATGGGTGTGCGTAACACCACCTTTTGACTTAGGACAACTGTGATTACCTCCACAGACCTATATATACTCTTTATTTCTAGCCACGATGAAAACTATTAAGTGATACACTTAAACTTAAATGCATGAACTAGGAATGATTAAATGTTGTTGATGATGATGTATGTAATGATCTATTATGTGAATGTAAAATTTTCAATGTTTAAATGATTATTGATGAGATGATGCATATGATGTGACATATTGTGAGAATGAAGGTAATTTTATGAATGTTTAAAATACTATTAGAAATAGATCTCATAATAATATCCCATAATTCAATCTATTTTGGTAAATGATAATATTATGAATGGGTGCCTAAATTGAATTATGGGATATTAAGATCTATTTCTAACCTGAAAACATTGATGTTAAATTATCTGGGCATGTGGATACCAACGATGATGAGTGTATGCAATTACATGATGATAATGTACAGAAATGTATGAGTTTGTGTTACGATCATCTCAGGTTATGGGCTATGAAACAGCTAAGGGATAATGATGATGAAAGGATAACAGGACCACTAACCCAGAAACATTATGGTATTAATATTGTATGTGGAATCATATTGGTTTGGATGCATTGCCATGATATGTGGACCATTTCATGATTCGTGTGATGATGACCGCACATAATCTAATAAACGATGATTAAAACCTCCAAAGAACACTCACAGGAATTCCATTGTAGGGTGGACCTCAGTCCTATTAGGTGGAGACATTGCCATTGTATATTCCATTGTAGTCTGTGGACCCTAGTTATGATTAGGAGGGTGGAGGCATTTCTCACCAATCGCCAGATCCTCCAAAACCCCAAGTCATGGGAGGATCTGTAAGCTTGATTCACGCCCCAAGACGCAGATGATGATTGTCAGTTGGCTTCTAGGGAAGCTTGGTCGAGATAGCTTTACACTTCCTTACTGCCCCATTTGGAGTTAGGTCAATAGCAGTTGACGCATCCAAGATAGTCTAAAGGTAGGAAGGATAGGAATGGAGATGAAGCAGATTAGGAGGAACGATGATTAGTAATAGTTGAGAAAGTATGAAGATTTGTTTGACGGTGGAATTTAATATTTTCCCTTCAAAAAAAAAAAAAAAAAAGAGAAATGTGTATATATGAATATTCATTACGTAACTAAACCACGTGTATTGTTTAAATAAAATTGTTGAACCCGATAATAGTAATTAAAAGATTTCACAAACAATTGATTGGTTTGTTGTCTTTTATAAAAGACTAGTCTTGTTGACTGGATTTGATGCATACATAAATTACTAAAGCATGATAGTTTTGATTATTAGTACATGCACGAGACTTGTATGTACTAGCTACACATGCATTTCTTGTACATATACACTAGTATGTATGAGTTTTCTTGACTTACTTACTCATAATGTCGGTTACTTGTTATGAATGTGTGAATCATGTTTCTTTTCCTTTGTACCATAAGATACCTTAACTTCGGGATGAAGTTTCCTGAAAGGTGGGTGTATGTAACGACCCTCCTTAAATAGATGTATAGAATTATTAATTATAATTAATTTAATAATCTAACTGTCTTAAAAGTTATCTAAACAATAATTATTTCTTAAATAACATTAACTAATTAATTATTATTAATTACTTGTTCATCCGAAAAACATATGCGAAACTCCTCACCACAGAAACTTAAAAACAGTAATTAATTATTATTAATTACTTGTTCATGGCTATCAAGGATTAATTAATTATTAATTGACTCATTAATTAATTAAGTAAAGAATTAAAGGGGGTTAATAAATTATATTGTTAAATTAAAGCTTACGTATTCATGAAGGGATAGGACATTAAATATAAGATAAGAGAATAAATACGAAAGGATAAAATAATGAATAATGGGATAAGGGGCATTAACTACGAAAGGATAAGATAATTAATAAATGGATAAGGAAAGTAATGAAGGAGGGGCAAGTCGGTGAAGCGGCAATATGACGGGGAGAGCCTTACGGTGGAAGGCATTCTTTTGGGAAGGGGATTATCATTCTACGGGAAATTTTTATTTGGGAGTTCTCTTGGATTTGCATAGGAGTTGAGTTCTGTAGTCAGGACTATTTAGTACAGGCACGGTTTGCTGGAGGTTTTGGGCAGGGGGCCAGGATATCCATATGAGCTAGGAAGTTGTCCTAGTTCGCAGGGTGGAACAAGGTTTGGGTAGTGTTGGATCCAGTTCAGCAACGACTAACCACATCGACAGAGGAATTAACATCAGACCAAGGTATTTTAAAATTATGTATTTTTTTGATTCTGTTATAAAATTTTATTATTCGTTGATCAATTTAAAATGCGTATGTGCTCAATTAAAATGAATTATTGAATTTTCTGAAATCAAGTAGCAGTTACTGTTTTGTTTGTAGAATTAATTGATGTTAAATAATTCGGCCACTACAAAAAGGAGAAGCTAAAATATAGTACAAATCCACCTATGGTAACATAGAACATGATGAGGAATATGAAGATATTGATCCTAAAGAAAATTTTATAGCCTGAAATTAACTCATTCCAAAAATCAATCATTTCTCTATACAATGTTCTCTCCTACATATTTACTAATGTAAATCTTCAATTTAAAAATGTAAATCACTGTACTTACCTAATTTTCTTCTATCATACTTGGTGCAAGTTTCCATTCTAATAAAATTTATCCATCTCACTAGTATGTGCAAAAGACTAAGCCTGCAATTCTGAATGGTGAAATGAAAAACTTGCATGATAGATGTGGGAACTTCCTACTCAAATTGAAATGATGTGGAAAAAATAAGCGCAAACTAAGTTTAACAAAATAAGAGTGAAACAAGAATCTATGACTAATTCTTATTGAACAATGAAAAAATTTATATCGCTTTTACAAGAGGAAACTACCTCAACAAATTGAGAGAAAGGCTCTCCAGATCAAACAAAATAGGATCTATGCACTAAAACATGGAATAGGTTGAGGAAAGATCTCAACCATGTCCATAAACATCTCAACCAGTCCATGATACTAGGAAACTAAAATAGTCAACACTCTCACAATCATATTAGTTTACAAATATAATGAGAAAAACATGAGACTAAAATCAAAATATTAAACTTAAACTATATCCTAAACAATTATTTTTTATAATTCGTCGTAACCTTATCATTCGTCCCACTCAAAAATAAATGATTGGGAAAATCTCACACAAACAAATTTCAACAAGAAGAATCTTATATAGCTTTGATTTTACAAGAGGAAACTACATCAACAAATTGAGGACAGAAAGACTCTCCATATCCAACAAAATAAGAACTATGCACTAAAACAAGAAATAGGTTGAGGAAAGTTCTCAACCATGTCCATGCATATCTCAACTAGTCCATGATAATAGGAAACTAGAAGATTCAACACTCTCACACCCATATTAGTTATTATATATAATGAGAAAAACATGAGACTAAATTCAAAATATTAAACTTAAACTATATACTAAACATTTATTCAGTTTAAACTTTCATTCCTTATCAATGATCCACATGTTTAGCCAAAGGATAAGAAAACATAATGGAAGCAAAATATAAAAAGCAGAAATTCCACAAATATGAAAACTTTAACAACAGAAAAAAATAGTCTGCAATTGATTTTCAAACTAAATCACTGCAATGTCCAAATAATAAATCCCAAGATCACTTGCAATTTTCACTTTAAAATCCTTCGAGCAATTCAACTTGTTTATTCATGAGTTCTTTAAGCCTCCTCACACATGTCTAGGAACTTGATATTTCTCTTTTACCTAAATCCCTTGAAAAAGAGAAAATGGACATACAATGACATCTCTTTTACTATTAATTTTCTTCAAACAAAAAGGAAATTGTATCATTCCACATTCTCATCTAGAATCATAATTCACTCGTCAAGGTTACAAAACTAAAAATACAATCCAAAATTCAAACAGAAGTGTCTAAAGATGACACGTGGAAAACCTCCCATTTGTAAGGCCAATTTCTTCTTACCAATCTCGGAGCAAATTACATTTCCTCGGAGGTGCTTCTTTGCACTGGCCATGATACCTGCACAAACACTTTAATTTAGCATTCAAAGTTGTTTCCTGCAAAGATGCATTAATACAAGTAAATGATTCAGTTAGAGAACTCTTACTCACATATATGCAATTTCTTAATTTGTGAGAGATTTGAATCTCCCAAACTATGCCTGGCACTTAACATGGATTCTGGACTATATTACACAAATCTAATTCATGTAATTTGTATAATTAAGTATTAAAGTGTGTTAAAACTATAATTTATCATATTACCACCACAATTACTTTGGAATAGTGAATACAAATTTACACTCTTATGCTAAGACACAAAGGAATGAGATATACAAAGAGTTTCAGAAAAAGTACCTTTACATGTGTCACCATTGTTTCTTCTCTTCAATGAATCTAGGTGACCAAGATCCTTTTAGATTATTGGAAACCCATTGTTTCTTCTCTTCAGTGAATCTAGGTGCCCAAGATCCTTGTAGAATATTGGAAACCCTTTGTAGACCTCCAAATGGTATCAGGGTTAATTGCACTCTGTGATCGAGTTGAGTGATAGAGGTGTGATATAGGTGTAGCAGTTGGTATTCTTACATTGTTAACAACTCCCAACTGAGGAGTAAACCCAAACATAGGAGTAGTAATGGTATCCGGGTTAATTGCACTCTGTGATGGAGTTGAGTGATAGATTTGTGATATATGTGTAGCAGTTGCTATTCTTACACTGTTAACAACTCCCAACTCAGGATTAAACCCAAACATGGGAGGAGCATAGGGATTCAGAGGAGCAGCATGTTGATTGTGAAAAGGAACATTGGAACTACCAATTAACTGCCTGCTAATGGCATCTGATCTAATTGTACTCTGTCATGAGGTTGAATCGTAAAAGTGTGGTACAAGTGTAGTAGTTGGCATATCTAAATTGTTCACAGATATCAACTCATGATTTGTTGCAACCATTGGAGAAGGGTGTGAAATAAAAGGAGCAATATGATTATTGTCAACAAGGACATCAAAATTGCCAGTTTACTGCCTCTTATAGGTATATGGGTCAATTGTATTCTGTAGTACAGCTGGGTCATGAAAACCCAATATAGGTGTACCACTTGGTATACTCACATTGTTAACTTATCCAGAATGATGAATAATAGTATCCATTGATGAATAGAAATATGGTGTTATTCTAGATAAACCTCTTGTTTCAACTCCGAATTCTCCTTCTAGTTTCTCTTTACGCGTTCCTTTACTCCACTCCCATTTTTTCAGAAAATGAAATACTTTTTTCTTGGACCGAAATTGACCTTTGGTAATTGGGTCATGGTAATACTGCAAAACAAATAGCCCCACAAGCCTCAGATTTACTGGGAAAGTATTGAAAAGAAAAAATGCATTTCAAAAATGACTATTTTTTCATATAAAATTATGAAACCCAGCAGGACACTGCATTTTGGATAATGTTCAATCTGTGACTATGGGAATATATTCAACCAACTATGCTTAAGTCTTGTAATCCTCATATTTACTAGGAAAGAATTCAAAAGAAAAATGAACTTCATTCAAAACAGACCATTCTTTCATAAAAATTCATGAAATGGTGGATTATGTTCAATTTGTGACTACCGGAATCTACTCAACCAAATATGCTTAATAAAAAAACATTCAAACTAACAGTACTAGAGTTGCAAAACCTTTCAAAATTTAGAATGGCCTGATTAATTCATACCAGAAGCAGTCCTTACACTCTAGAGATTATAGAGACCGCTACCATCCATCACTTTTCTGAAACATTCCGAAAATCTTGGAAGAAAAAAACCTGTACCTCAGAATATGCCTATAGGTTTGATCTTAAAAAACATATACAGTCCCCTAAAGTTATGTGTGTAGTTTTTAATTAGATAACTACAGTCATGGTTACATTTTTTTTTTAGAGAAACTCTTCTGTGATTTAAACATCCATTGAGTCAGTCATCGATCTAGCAGCTTTAGCACTAACCTCTATTACTTAGATTTTCTTCTAAGATACATCATCAGAAGAAATTTTGCAGAAAGAAGACTCCACTAGTACTTAAAATTTGTCATATGAATCATTTAAAAGTTAAAACATATGCAGTGCAAAACTAACACTGCTTTTTGCAGGAGGGAATGAGCATTTCATTCACAAGAACAGGAGCCCAGATTTCTTTTGAAAACTGGGAATATGCACAAATTGTGCAATGGTCAAGACAAGCATGCTGCACTGGAATTTTTTCACAACAATCTATTTCACTAGGAAGACAAGCGTGGTGCACTGCAATTGCTACACAACAATTTATTTCACTAGGTCAACACCTGTTGAATTTTACAAAGTACATATTCAGGAAATTCACTATTTGCATGAAATCTTAATGAAATAACCGAACTTTTTCAGCTCAAAAACAAAGTAAATACATTGAATTTGCAAAGAAAAGTTTCAATCTATGCTAGAGTGTCAGAAGCAGCCAGATTGTATTTGTGTGTTGGTTGTCTGAATTGCAACAACCTACATCTCTTATATTCGTTTAAGTCTAATTAAAATGCAACTACTGCACATAACAGACGTTTTTCTCTAAAACTTGAAACAGCTCAGCAAAACAATCAAAACAAAATAACATGAAAGAAGCGGGAAAAAACAAAATGTTTAGCCTTCTACAACTCAAAGAAACAGAAACAGAGGCTTCAATACCTTATCTTTGTTGCCTGAACTCTTGCCTCTCTTTCTAAGTCTTGTTTCAGTACGCCATCCTTTCTAAGTCTTGTTTCAGTACGCCATCCTTTGGTTCAGATGAACTGTTGGATCATCATTCTTCGTTTCGTGTGTGGCATCCTCGTGAGAGGAAGGAGACTTTGCCTTTTAAATGAATTCCAGAAGGATTTTCAAACGACTTCTCTTTAATCTGCTCTGTGGAGAGGACTTCCATGGTTGGTGTCCAATGCAGATCGTATTCAATGAGAATGCTGGTTGTCACTCTGCGTGTTTCTGGACAATGAGAATGCTGGAGGATTTACAGCGCTGAAGTAATGAAGTAAAAAATCAATCAACCCTCACCACTGCCTTCGTACCACAAGCGAGTTCCACCACCCGGCTAAATCCAACTCCCATTAAGTATATATATAATAATATTTGTTTACCTCAAGCAAGACCTACTTCACATATATATTTTTAAATTTTATTGGTGGTGTAGTTCTTTTGACTGAGCTAATTTCACGCCCGTTTATGAATTTATCAATATATTTATATGGATCTTTTACCGTAAAATATGGGCATGTGGCACAAAAAGTAATTATATCCACGTTCTCAACCTAAAAGGTCAACAGTAAGCTAATTATACTCACACCCTTCTTATAGAGTCAATCTTAACGAGGTCTGAAGTAAAAATATGTTTCAATACGTAATCGGAGTGGTTAAAGAAATAAAATTATTAATATATTTAAATAAATAATTAAAAGAGATTAAAAAATAAAAATGAGATAATAGATATATGTTATTATAAAGGTCGTTTATGAATTTATCATCAAACTAATTATACTCACACCCTCCATATAGAGTCAATCATAACTAGGTGTGCACTAAAAATATTCAAGATGTATCTAACTCATGATTAGATCTTAGTGGTTATATAGAAATAAAATTATTGATATATTTAAATAACGAAGTAAAAGAGACTAAAATTTAAAAATGGGTTAATAGATATATGTTATTATAAAGGTGGGAGTAATTTTAAAAGTGGATAAATTTTAAAAAAATATTTAAATTAGATAAGAATTTTGTTATAAGACATAATATTATTGAATTGAATTTTGACCATGGAATATTATTATTTTTTCTTTGGGGTTTGGTCTATTTAAAGCTAATTCATCGTGGAAACACATTGTAAGGGTTTGAAAAAATGCATAATAAAAGTTGGATTTGTCTACTTACTTCAAAAATGAAAATGTAAGCAATTAGATTATAATGTTTCAAATTTGTAAACATTTATTTGGCCAAAAAATATAACTTTTTCTAAATTTTGGCCATGTTTGTAGGTTTCTCCGATCCCTAATCCCTTATTGCTCATAGATAACTACTCTAACTACTTGTTTGTAGTATGAAAAAGATCCAAGGGGTAGATGATAGATCATTATGCCATTTAGCACCATTATCCTCACCATTTATTATCTAGACCGCAAGCCCCTTATCCCATGTCTTTGAATTATCCCCTTCAGAACTAGAAACTCTTGTTCGTAGTAGTCTTTGCTCACTTTATCTTGTCAAAAAGAGACCATCTCTCTTCCTCGGACTTGTTTGAGTGAAGGAGTTGGAGGTGAATTTGATCATCATTGGCTCAAGTGTAGGACCTAGAATCTGGTTCTTGAGCAACGCAATGGATACAGGTTGTAACTATAACATCCCCATTATAATCCCCACTTTAATTAATGCATAACGTAGATATGAATATGTCTATGGAGAAGCAATGTAATTTTCCAAATGTGTTTTATGAATTTTAATAAATATAATGCGATACTAATTGTTGGGAATATGGGCAAAGATGGGAACTCATTAATCTGCAAGTGAGGGAGAATGCCTAGGGAGTGTCTAAGAGGGGCCCAAGGGGAAAATGGTTTATGGGTATTAATTCAAACCCATATTTTTGAATTTTGTTATCATTTGGAGAAACCTTCTATTTTTTATTGAGTATATGAGAGCCAAATTATTGAAGACGTGTGAGAGGGTGGGTGTGAGAATCACATACCATAAATATTGAATACCATGGGACTAAAGTACAAACAAAATTGATTAGAGTGAGGAGTCGACTATCTTGGGAAAAATAGAGGAAATTTAGTTGGGGAGATTAGTTTGATTTTCACATTCACTTTTTGCATGAACAACAAGGGGAAATAGGGGGGGGACAATGGAACTAGACCAAGAAGTTTGGGGGAATTCTAGAGCATTTTTTTTGCGTTCTCGAGATGAATATTGAATATCAAGGTTTTCATACCTAAAGAGTGAACTCCTATGGGAGTTGCACTATACCAACAATCCATGTTGTGTGTTGTTGGTAGTTTTCCTCGCAGTGAGTGAGATACCTTGATAAAAAAATGAGGTGCATGATGGATTGAAAACAATGAAGGGGTACATTCTTTGAGTTGTGAAGGTTAAGAGAAAAAGAGAGTTGGAGGAAATTCAGGATAGTTGTAGGAAAATACAAAGGGGTTGTGAGGTATTGAGTTGTGAGTGGACGACAAGATTCTCCATTCTTTTGTGTATTATTAACCCTAACTTAGGTGTGACATTCTATTGAGATTTGGGACAAGTTTATGGTTGAGTGGAATGTCCTTCTCAAGTAGTTCGTTGTGCAAACATTTAAAAAAAGATAAGTGTTTACCTATTTTTTGAGTTATTTCAAGAGTTCAATTGTTATGCTTAACTATGTGCATGCAAATGGTTTATTTGTTGTTGTGAATTAATTTATTAGTTGCATTGATGTCCATTTATAATGTTGTATATGCATTTAATTATCGATATTAGAATCTAGATAAATCTATGTATAACTTGTGGTTGGTAAACCACAAGAAATGAATTAGCAAGTTTTTATTTTTATTTTTAAGGGTATCTTGCATAGTGTATCATGTGTTAGTTAGATAGTTAGTTACAATTTGATTGACTATCTTTTATGGATTAAGTGTAGTATTTTATTCATTGCTCTGTTGCATTTACAATCCAAAACCATAGGAGAACCTTCTCTATCAACAAAATTGGACGCAATACTTGGGAATATTCTGTCCTATAGGCTTAGTCTAAGGTGCTTATCTTGGTTTTCTTTTGTTTTCTTGATTTTTTTTTGGTTTAATTGTTGAGTTCAATATTTTATAAACTTGGCCTTTATTTCCAGTCTTTGAGTCCAACGTTTTTCTTTCCTTTTCTTGACATTCACAGTGGTGTACACTTTGTTTCCATGTATCTTAAACATGCATACACGATGTATAAGAGGGAAGAGTGTGTACATACCCACCTTGCCTTGGTGACATACATATATATGTCCTAGAAAGGGGCTTTTCTTTCCTTTTTGCTTGGTGACGGTCTGGTTCATGTCTCTACAGGTTCGCTTGAGTTATCTTGGCTTCTGTGTCCGAACATTTAGTCTTTATTTATTAAAGAAAAGAAAAATATGTTTGTTTCATGCTTTTATGGTTTTAAGTCTCTTTTTGGATTTTCTTTCTAATGTAAGGAGTTATTTCAAGTCTTTTAGTTTCAATATTGTTTTCACTGTCTATTATATAATATGAAATTCTTGGTTTGACAATTTTTTTTTCTTTATCCTTCGCATTTCCATCTTTAAGGAAAAAAGAAAAGTTGCATTTCTTTTTAGTTTTTACTTTTACTTTATTTGCAAGAAATCAAACAAGAAGAGATTTTCTTTTTAAATTAGTTTCTTCTTGTAGTTTTGTTCTTCTTCATGACTTGAAAGGAAAAAGAACAAGTCTTAGTTGTAGCATACTTTTCTTCCTCTTGCATTCATACAAACGTTAGTTGGATTTGTAGGTGTCTACATACAGAAGTGAGTTGCAAACTCACAAATACATGGTGCAAAGGAATAAGAGGAACTTGTGCACATGACTTGGATCAATAGAGAAGATATGGGATTTTTTTCTGAAGAAAATATAAAAATCACCTCAGAGTTGAATGGTCACCCTAGAAAGAGAAGGCCCATATATAGAATAGAGAAATAGAGGACCATGACTTGGTGATGACACTAGTAAGGGGAGGTGACCAAGGGACAATGCAAGAGAGAAGGGTCTCCCTTATGAAAAATAAATCCAATTGGAAAGGTGTATTATACATTCATGGAGGTACAGTGCTTAGTGGAAAGAGGGAAACTTCTATTGTTGGCTGTGGTAATATCCTTAAGAATTAAACATTTTTTTTGAATAATTTCAATTTATGGAAATTCATATTTAGTGTTATTAATAGATTTAATTGTTATACTATTGAGAAAGAGTTTGACTTACCAATTATCCTTTTTTGATGGATAGATGTAAAAAGAAAAACATTTTAATTTATTTAATGTTGGAAAGAGATGGAACAACCAGGTTAAAAATAGTTGACTATGATTCCAAGAGTGGGGAACATATTTGAGTTAACTCAGAGCTAGTTTTAACAAGTGTCAGAAGTAGAGTTTGCGAATTTCCAAGGACGAAAATGGATTCAAGAAATTTCATAGGAAAATAAAATGATATATACAATATATGTGGTGTAATATCCTCCCCCCCCAAAAAAAATACTTAATTATTAAAGTTTGTATGGACTTAGGAATAAATTTCCATTTTTGGCAAATTCGTATTTGGAATTTTTTTGTCATTTATGGAAAATCCGAATTTGGAATTTGATTATGTGTAATTAATTATTTTGACTGTTGGGAAAAGATTTGATTTTCTCAACTAACTCTTTGACTATGACACATGTAAAAGACAAATCTTTTTATATATTAATTACTAGAGGAAAAATGGAACAACGAAGTTGAAAACAACTAACCATGATTCCATGAGTGGGGAACAGACTTGAATTACCTTAGGGATGAATTTTACAAGTGGAAAATGAGGAATTTGTAAAGCTTTGAAAATTCCCAAGGATGGAAAAAGACCTAGGTACAATATGCTCGGGATATAGAACATACAGGAGGAGGTAGGAGACTGCTTAGTATGTTGGAGAAATGATATCACTTGCTGTTAGGAACGCAGTTTAGTGTGAGGGAAGGGGTTTTCTGATTTGAAAGGAGGACTGTATAAAAAAGAGGATCATTTTGATTCACCCTTATCTACTCATGGTGAGGCTAGGGGGTAAACGGAGCAAGTAATTAGGTTGTTATGTTCTATGGTTGGGTGGAACTTGGATGTTCCATTTGTGTTTCGCCTTCGAATTCAAATATGTACCTCTACTTGTTCTCTTGTAAATATTTTTGTTGAGTATTAACTCACAGAAATGAGATGAATCTATGATAATTATTTATTCCTGTGAATATGCTTATTGAACAGAACTAGTAAAGTTAATGTAAGTTCTATCTACTGATTGGAATTACGACTATACATGTATATATATGAATGTGGGTATATGTATAATGAGGCGTAAGGAATATTGAATCTCTTGTAGGTTTTGGGTAAATTGTAAGTGAGGAGTTACTTCTACAAAAGATGTCTGTGTATATTTTATATGTATTTGAATAAGTATATATATGTATGTATTCAAGCTTAAATAAAATAGAAGTATTGCGGTGTTAATCGTAACCATTAACGTGTATGTAGATATACCCATATATGTATTCCAGCTTAAGAAAAATTGGACTGTTGCGATACCAATCATAACCTTGAGATGAATTTATATATATATATATAGATACATAGATATGTCCAAATATATATCGTATGCATATACAGAAATATTTTATGGATCCTTGAACTGCATAAAAATACAAACATTTACCATTGAACAGAGCTTACAAAAAGTGAAAGAAAGTTAACCGTCCTTTTTACATTGCACCAGACCTATATACAAAGATTTTCAATGGTATAAAATACATGCTACAAGAGTTGTACAATACTTAACAACTTATTCGAATGGGTTTAGTAACCTGTGTGCACAATAAGAATTAAATCATAGTGATTTGTACAGCTAGGAAACCCTGGTTCAAAATTATTACATTAGTGTATCTTACGGTAAGGATCTTGTAACACTAGTAAACAAAACCCATGAAATTTAATTAAACGTTGATTTGAAATCGAATACCTTTTCGAGCAAGGAAATCCCCTCGATCATTTTTGCTTCAAGATATTTAGTGCTGTAGAAAGGAAAATCTATAGATTCAATAAACTGTGTTAAGAAAATCAAATGAATTAAATATTAAGTAAATAGAGTAATTCTTAGCTTAAAACTAGCGTAGACGGAGTTTTTCCACTAGCGTTTGAAAGTTGATCTGTCCACAACCCTAAGGGGAGGAGTGGGCCTAGGAATGGTTGATTGGTACCCTCGCAAGAGAAGACAAGGCCCCATCATCAGTTGATGAAATTTGAGTAAAATGTGTGCATAAGTAAATGATTTCAATTAATGAATTATCATAGAAAAAATTTGAGGAATACAAGCCATAAACCACACAGCAATAAGAATTTGTATAAGTTATAAAATATAAAAGTATTAAAGATATTTTACGAGATGTAAGATTTACAGTGTTAAATAGATCAAAGGTATATAAATTTGGGCAGCCCAAAAGTGGGCAAAGCGTCACCTTGTTTTCATAGAACTTAAACCCCGGTTAGAGAGATAGAAGCTATGCACATAATACATAGTCGAGGATCCTACAAAGGGTGAACCGGCGCATTGGTTATAAAGAAACATAGGTCCCGATTTTCGTTATAATGTTGATTGACCAAATGGATCTGCAAGGGTCTCAAAGGAAGGAATCTCGCAGATTTATCTTAGATTTTTATTATGAGTAAGGGACTCCTGTATACATAGAGGATTAATATTACGATGCATACATACAGTAAAATTGCAATTTCCACAGAGGCGCACCCTCTCGGGAATACAGTCATAGGTTGTGAAATTGCCATCATAAAACATTATTACTTATGAACTTTTATATATAAAAATCAGATGAAACTGTAAGTATAAGAATAGAAATGAAATAAGCCTTTCAAAAGTGAGTGCGGTATAAAAATAGTGGAATTTGTTGCACAGAGGGCCTTTACTATATCCCTATACAGGTGATGAGCTTTCGTTTTTTATAGGTAAAGAGGTAAGTTAGCCGAGCCGTTGTTCTTCACATGCACCTGCGGGTCAATACCTCACCTCTGGGTAAGTATACTCGCAAATTTCATACAGAGTGATAACCAAAGGAAAAATGTTGAAACATTTTGAGCCCAACAAGCCTCGAAAGGATTTGCCTCAGTTTAACTATCTATCTAGTGTGCACAAAGACCATTTACGCAATGCAATAACTAAAAATACACTTAGCATGATTCTACTAGGGTTTAGGGAACCAGGTTATATGATTACGGATTTAGTTTCCACTTTGGAATTCTATTACGTAAGGGTTTCAGGACCTGCTGTGACTTTCTCACAGTGGTAAAATACCTATCACTAGGTGGAAAAAACCTGAGGCTTTGCACAAAGAAAATAAAAAGAAATCGGGATAAAACCATAAGAAATTGAAGGGCACCAGTCAAACCAAGATATACTCTAAATGAGATCCAAGAACGTCCAAAATAGAAGAACCGAGAAGAAATGGATATGTTGGCTAAGTGTGAATATGTATCAAAGAATTTACAGGGTATTAGAAAGAGCTAAGGGGGTTTTGTCTTACCTTTTCTCGGAAGGAATCCGCCTGGTGTGCTCCTCCATTCTCTCTGCTTAGGCCAAAGCTCACTCCAAGCCACCAGCCTTACTCACAGAAAAAACGTTTCAGGATGAATGTTGGACCCGAACAATCCAATTTAGGGGTTTTTCGCAGAGTTGCGAACTGCAGAGTAAGGCAGTTGTTGAAAATTACGCAGTACCTTGCCATGTGAAAAGTAGGTCATGTTGAGCTCCCATTGGGAATTATCTCCTATCAGACCAATATGATACCATCCCATTTTTAACGGTTTAGCTAGGGTTTAATTACCGAACTGACTAGTCCTTAAATCAGCCTCCTTACAAATTTATTATTGAGTTATGACAACAGTTTGTTAAGCATATGACTATTGCAGAGTGGTCACGTCTGTCTCTTCTATTTAAGGTTTCAACCCTTGGGTTCTGACTTGTTAATATAGCTCATGATTTGTGATTGGCATTACTGGGTATCTCCTAACGATATCAACCAACGATAACAACCGTTAAACTTTTGGTAACCATAATAATAATAGTCCAAATACTAAATATCGATACTTTATAATGCATAAGTTATCATTGCATATGAAGGTCTCCCATAGAAGAGATTTGTGATTGATATAGAGAAATAATTTATGCTATGGATCGAATTTCTGTAAAGGATCCTTACAGTTGCTAGTGTAATATTATGAACATAGATACGATTGGAATATTAGATGGGATTATAATAGTTTAAATACAAAAATATGTATACTTATAGCTTTGCACATGTATGATGGAAACTATGAGGCTTATGTGATAATCCATAGTAAATTTAAGTGAATGTGTATCATAGTGGATAATCACCAAGGTTCATGGGTATATAATCAATGCTTATAATGTTCTACGCAATCTGATTATAAGATCGAAAAATCATTAGTAATGAAAAAACTATTTTACATATATCAAAGCTTACACCACTTGGACCTTAGGGCAAGGCCAAAACTAATTTAGTACATTTTATTCTGTTAAAAGAAAAACCAACAAAATCCAAATCAAGGACCTCCTAAATAGCCTGGACAAAACAGTAAAGGAAGTTCAACCACCCATGTTCTGGAAACAATGAGGAACCTTCAAGCGAGATAACGAGAAACTGAAAAACGCACACGAGGACCAACAAGAGTTAAATGAAGTGTTTTTTCGTAGCATCATAACAAAAAAGAGTCCAAAAGACAATGACAAGTAAGAAGAGGTCAGTGAAACAACCTCAAAACATTATGGTCCTGAAGCAAAAAACAAGAACATTTCTTTCGAAGGCACACCAACAACAAAAAATAAAAAACCACAGGAAGGAAATGAAAACAAGTGGACCACCAAGATAAAATTTTCCACCTTTGATGGAGAATCCACTACAGGGAGGAGGCTGAAGCATGGTTACTGGATTTGTAATTATTCGAGTAACATGAAGGTAAGAATGGCCATTTATAACCTGAAAGGAAAGGCAAGGAAAGGCAAGTAAAAATCCAACGATCCCTAAGCTTCTTATAAGAGTCATATAAGGACATAATTGAATTAGAAAATCCCAAGACCTTAAGAGAAGTTTTTAGAAAGGCCTCGATGTGTTATGATCAGTACAAACAGTGGTCTGAAATTCCTAAGGCTTGGAAGGATACGAAATAGGACATAATTAATCAGGGAAAGAAAGGGTTCCAACCAACCACAACCACTTTCCAAAATGCGACAAAGAATTTACAAAGGAAATATTTCCATTCCAATAACAATAACACCCAAGGGGGAGGTAAACCAGTTAATGTGTGAACCAAGAAATTTGGGGACAACCCCAGGGAACCGTTAAAATGGCGGGAGTGTGGAGAACCTCACTTGAGGAGGAATTGTCCACATTTAACTTCCATAGAAAGGACCACAGTTCATAACCTGCAAGAGGCCTCTACAATGGGATATGTGGGCAGAAACGTCCACATAATTAATGCAACTATGGATGGCCGACAAGATGATCATCAATTCACCATAGTGGAAATTGAAGCTAAAGTTAATAATAATCCCATTTGTATTTTAATTGGCCTAGGAACTACTTTGAGTTATGTTACTCCTCATTTAGTTGATTCAAACAAGCTTAATAAATTAAACCATACTAAATCTTGGTTATTGCATCTAGCAACAGGGACTAACAAAAAAGTAACAGATTTCATTTATGAATGTGAACTAAGTTTAGAGGGCCAAAATACAAAGTTAAATCTAAATATTTTACCTTTGGGGTGTTACGGTATAATAATTGGAATAGACTCATTAGAGAAACATAAATTATTTTTGGATTCCTATGAAAAATCACTTACTTACAGAGATGAAAACAACACAATTAGGACATTACAAGGCATCAAAAAACCAGTCTTCAGTTAGGCAGATTTCAACAATGCAATTTAAGAAATGCATGAATAAAGGTTGTTAGATTTATGTTATTCAAGTGACAAATCTATTAGAAACAGAAGATAAACCCAGCATAGAGGACTTTACCATCTTACAAGAGTTTAGAGATTTATTTGTGGACAAGATACCAAAACTGCCTCCAAGAAGAGAGATAGATTTATCTATCGATCTACTCCCTGGATCAACCTCGATATCTAAGGAACCCTATAGGATGAGTTTACCCGAATTAACAGAGATGAAAATTCAGCTACAAGAACTGTTGGACAAGGAATACATCAAACCAAGTGTCTTCCCTTAGGGAGCACCAATCCTTTCCGTTAAAAAGAAAGATGGGACTTTAAGATTATGTATTGATTATCGAAAGTTAAACAAGATGGCTATTAAGAACAAATATCCTCTACTCTAAATTAATGATCTGTTTGGGCAAGTGGGAGGGGAAGATATTTTTTCTAAGTTAGATTTAAGATCTTGTTATCACCAGGTCAGAATAAAGGATGAAAATATAAGTAAAACAACTTTTAGAATGAGATATGGACATTATTAGTTTGTTATTATTCTGTTTGGTCTCACTAATGCACCAACAACATTTATGTGTTTAATGAATAGAATATTCAGTCAATATTTGGATAAGTTTGTTTTGGTATTCATTGATGACATTTTAGTTTATTCGAAAATGGAAGAGGAACACGAAGAACATCTAAACATAGTATTGTAGACCTTAAGGAAACACAAGCTATATGCAAAATTTGACAAATGTGACTTCTACCAAAAGAGAATACAGTACCTAGGACATGTAATATCCAAAGAAGGTATTGCAGTTGACCCAAAGAAGATAAGAGCCATCATGGAATGTCCTATCCCTAAGGTTGTGGCGGACATCCGGTCATTCATGGGAATTACTGGGTATTACCACAGATTTATTGAGGGGTTCTCTAAGATTGCATACCCAATCACATCCCTACAGAAAAAGGGGACAAAGTTTACTTGGTCAGAGAAATATCAGGACAATTTTAATAAGTTATAAGAACTGTTAACTACAACACCTATTTTAAAGGTAGAAGACCATGATAAAGACTTTAAAGTTTGCATGGATGCAATAAAAGAAGGATTGAAAGATGTCCTAACTCAATAAGGACACGTTATTTGTTACAGTGAGAAAAATAAAAGAGCATGAACGAAACTACATCACACACGACTTGGAATTAACAGTTGTAATTCATGCATTAAAAATGTGACGACAATATTTAATGGGAAGAAATGTTTTGTTTCTAACCGATAATAGTGGTGTGAAATTCTTATTCAATCAACCAGATCTTAATGCAAGGCAAACAAGGTGGCTGGACTTCTTGAGTGAATTTGATTTCGAGGTAAGACACATCAAGGGTAAATAAAACAAAGTTGGACATGCCTTAAGTAGGAGAACTAGTGGACTGTTTGAGATAAGTATTACCAGAACATAAAGCGACATTGAACAAAGGATAAGATCACCAAGTGGTAATGATGAAAAATATATCAAAATAATATCATATTTACAAGGTAATACATAAAATTTCGACAAAACATATCTGATTTTGGATAGCAATGGACTGCTAAGATTTAAAAACAGGTTGTACATACGAGATTCTGCTGAATTAAAGCTAACAATTTTGGATGAAGTGCAGAAAAAGCCATATTATGGTCATCCAGGATATGAGAAAATGGTAACAACCTTGAGGAAACGGTTTTATTGGCCTAACATGAAAGGTGAGACAACTGAATACTTATCTAAATCCCTATACTATTAATAGGTGAAGGCTAAACATCAACATCCATCCGACCTGCTACAACCTTTACCCTATACAAGAATGGAAGTGGGAGACTATCTCACTGGACTTTATCACAGGTTTGCCTAAAACAAAAAATCATAATTATTCGATTATGGTAGTAATTGATAAGCATAGCAATTCTGCAAATTTTATTCCTGCGAAATCTACTTATAAATCTATTAACATCGCTGGAATATTTATGAAGAAAATATTTAGAGTGCATGGTATCCCTAAAATGGTGATTTCAGACAGAGATGTCAAATTTACTTCAACGTTTTGGAAAGAATTGTTTGTAGGGTTGAATACTAACCAGAATTTCAACACAAGCTACCATCCACTAACGAATGGGAAAATTGAACGAACGAACCAGATTGTTGAATATATGTTACGAATGTACATAAGAACGAAACTAGCTAAGTGGGAGGAATATGATACTTTTGGACACACCTACCACACTTAGAGGGGGGGAGTGAATGAGTGTGGGGCTCTTTTTCCCAAAACTTCCCTCTTGCACAAAAACTCATCAGTTAGCATTCAACATTCATTCATTATCCATTGTTTTCATTTATAACTAGTTAGATGTGAGCACATATCAACAACATATATCAGCAATATATAATCAACAAGTCATCACCACAATGAACACAAAGAACACAAGATGTATGTACAATTTTATTTTTATTACGGACTACAATCCTTGGGGTTTATCAGCAACAACTGAATAGAGTACAAATCTACAAGAGAACTAGCTCTATATGCAAGACTCAACTTGCATTCTCAGCACCAACTGAGAAGAGACAAAAATCATCAACATATATCAATCTATACCATAAACAAGAGCATCAACCATGCACCAACATGTGCCCAATAACCTGTAATCAACCTGCACCATAAACAAGTGCATCCAACCATGTACCAAGTATATACCAATCATGTGTCAACCACCCATCAACAATGACTCATCAGTATGTACCAACATCATCAACTATACACCTCATGTATGTGCCAACTCATCAATTGCTTGTCTCAACCATGACTAGTTTGGGAATAGTCAACAACTCTAACTTGAAATAATCATAACTTTGTACCTATACTGAATAAATATATGAAACTGATACACAATGTTCTTCAGTTTTTTTTACGCAATTCCTCCAAGTGGAACTACTTCGAACCTCTAAGAAAAGGAGTTATAGCAAAAATGACATACCTTGTTGAATTCTAGCTTATTCTAGAGAGCGACCTTGTAGAGCGTGCCCCACACAAAATATTTGATGAATAGATATGAAACTATTACAGAGAATACTAAAGACTGTAATATAACCAACACAATTGGTCTAACTGAATTTGGATCTGTTATGAAGAATTTATGACATTTTTACCCGAAACATCTGATTTTGACTAGTTTCAAGACTAGCCACAAACCCTATTTTCCACGAAGTGTAACTCACAAAGTACAACGACCCACAAGATGAATTTTTAACCAAAGATACTTGGCTATGTTTTCTTACTTTCATAGAAATTGCAGGATCTGAATCATTATAGAAAAAAAGTTATAGCGAAAATGGTGAGATGACCTGTAATTAACATACCTTAGAAAGCACCATCAAAAGAATTTATCCTTCCTTGCATTTCGGCCTTATTTTCTTCACTTTCCTCAGAATTTTGGCTTATATATCCT
>SNQJ01S0077182.1:36542-48504 GCA_010110895.2 Picea sitchensis | reverse complement strand
ATTACATGCAAGTAAATATAGTAAGTGGTAAGATCGAACTTACTATGGGAAAAGGATTATGCAGCACTCAACGCCTTCCTTCGGCTTTAATGGTTTTCTTACTGTCCTACAGCAACTACTGGAGACCACAGCTAAACGATCACTTCACTCACCATGTAGCATTTACACATCTCGTAATCTTATATTCCAGACACAAGGCTCGTATCAGATAAAACTCACTTCAAGCAAACTTCTTTATAGTCATGAGAAGACTTTTTACAAAATGGCTCTCATACCAATTTACCTATGTTTAAATTCCGTGCCTCCACACTCATCTGCTAGTGTTCTCATAATGTGCCTTTGTCCCTTGGGCAATTTGTCTATCAAATTCCTTTAATACAACAATCTGATATAGATTGGGGTCTTGAACATGGCTTTAAATATGTCCATCTTGGTTTAATACAGTTCAGAATTAATCCTTTAGTCCGACCTAGCCTTAATACCTCTGTTCTTAATTGTATAATAGATTCTCGGCATAATCATTTCTCAGATGCTCTAATCTCTGGATTTCAAGCTCCCTTACACAATGGCCCTGTTTGGTCATCTGCCCTTCCCAGATTTCAAGTGTCTCTCACTGAACCTTATATTTCTACTCTTCTACAAGCCTATGTCCAGTTCTCAGGTTTTGACATGGCTAAAGCTTCTGATATTGCCCAACTGCATACAACCACTTGTCTCCATTTTGTCTCCACAACAATGCCAGCACTTAATCCTAAATTACTCCAACGCGCTACCTCAGAAAGAATGGTAGTTGGTCCTGGCAATGTCTCCCCTCTTACATTAGGTTTTTCTAAGCTTTCTGCAATTGAAGAATGGTCAGTAGACTACGAGCCTATTTCATCCTGAATCACTCCCCCTATGGCTCAAGAGTTAAAAATTGAACAAAATTCTTTTGGAAGAAATGTATTGAAAATAGGAAGATCCCAAAGCACAAGAATCCAAGATCTAGAAAGACAAATGTCTTCACTATCTACAAACAGCTCTAAGGTTGTACCTAGAAAATCTTATTCTTCTGCAAGATCCTTATCCTTTTCAACTTCTTTCTCTAAAGCCCCTGTATATTCTCCCAAACCCAACAGATCTGCTTTAGATGATCATTTGTTAACACACCAAAAGGGATTCAAAAACTATTACTTTTGTCAAAAGAAAATCCCTACTCAAGAAAAATCTTCTAACCTATCTGAAGAACCCATCATAACCCATGTGTCGTCTGCTCCAAAGACTTTTAGGAAATTTCAGTCTAAATCTGAACATAATGGTCAGCATTCCAATTGTCTTCAATGCCTAGATATTGCAGTCCCTCTGATTAAAATGATGACCAATCCATTACCCAGAGGAGATAAGGATAAAAATGCTACACTTCCTCAAAGAAATCTAGGACCTGGGAATCATACTCCCTTGTTCAAAAATAACCTTGTAGAAGATTTAGATTTTATCTAGTACAGAAAATCAGAGGCAGAAAAATCTCAAGATATTGTGAGATTGCAGAATTATGCAAATTACCAGTTTGTATGTCTAGCTCAGAACATTGATGATATAGCTCAAGATGTAATACAGACAAAAATACATATGAATGGCTTACACTCTGAAATAGATAACTTGGAGCATAATCAAGAACATCTAAAGGCTACCCTTGTCCAGATTCTTGATAAGTTAGAAACAATTCAGACTGCAGTTCAAAGTCTGAAAGATTCTTTAGAGCAGGAGAAAGAATCCTCTTCTCCTATTAAATTTGATAATTTAGAAAAACATGCTTCTGACCATTGGTTTGGTGCTTCTTCATCTAGCAAAGGTGAACCAAAACAACTGACTCTAAAACAGTTAGCTATTGGAGTCCCTAATCCAGTTTTAGCAAGAATTGTTGAAGTCTTAATTATGGCTACTGAGAAAATAGAGTTAGTGAAAGGCCAAACATCTTCTTTGAAAGAAGAAATCTTCACAACAAACAACTATATCCCTAGTTCCATACATTAAAGGGATAGAAGAAGCAGATAGTTCCACTACTCATGCACCTCGTTCCTTAGATGATGATGTAGGAGGGAATGCTTTCCAATCCACGTGGGAAAAATGGTGTCATGCTAAGTATGGATCCAGTAAGAAAGTCCCTTATGATCCAGCCAACTCTAATGAACATGCCTCGTTCAGCAGAGAAAACATAGAGTCTGCACCTATAAGTAACATTAACTGCAGATCAAAAAAATGAAATGATGATGATATTTCAGAAATGGCAGGCATGGGCAAAAACCCAAAAGATGATCTTCAAGAATAGAGTAACCTGGCATGAGTTAGCCTTAAGGTTAACTTGGGGATTCACTGGAAAGTTAGGCCTCTGGTGGGATAGAGTTAATGAAGAAGATAAGCTAAAAATCATGAATCATGATAATCCTATTGAAGAGCTTATCAAAGATGTTGTACATGAATTCTATGGAAGCGCTAAAATAGATTCTAACCATTATGCGGATTTATTTATGAATCAGCGTCTATGCCATATTTCGCAGCTGCCAGAATTCTTGTGCACTATGCAAGATCTGTTGTATAGATCTCCCGACCCAGATAATGTTGCCTACCTAAGAAAATATTTGTCAGCAATGCCTGGACAAATACCTGACCTTGTTAGAGAACATCTTGAAGATCTAGATATTGGCCTAGAACAATTATCTCTAGCAGTGTTACACGAACATGTGGTTACAACCCTCCAAAAAGAGTGCCTTCGCATAAAACAAAACAAGTCTGTGAAGAAGCAATTAGAGTTTGACCCAAATATCTGTGATATATTTGCGAAAACCTATCATTTTGGTTGTAAATCTAAGAAATCAAAAAATGAATCATGTAAAAAGGATTGTGGTTGTTTCAAATTCAAACCAAAACCACGTAGATTTACAAAGAAATTTCCTAAAAGGTTCTCCAGAGACAATCCTCTAAAGAGAAAAGCCTATTTTAAGTGTCGGCCCCAAAATTACAAAGCTAAGCAATCTTCTTTCTTTATTTGCAAAAATCCTGGCCACTGGGCTTCTGAGTGTCCTCTGTGGACAAAGACTAAATTCCAAACAAAAATTATGGATCTATTCCAAACTGGTTATGATCCTTCAGAATGGGAATTGGTTGATGCCCGTTCAGATGGTGAATATCTTTCACTTACTGATAATGATAAGTCTCCACTCCCTAAATCTGACCAAGATGAATGCGCAGATGATTCTGATTCTTCTTCAGATATGTCACAGATAACAGAAACTTTGAATTTTCTCGATATCAAGATGATGTCTCCTACCTCAGACCTGCCATCCCTTCTCCAACAAAAGTCTTTCCTTCTAGATAAATTGTCCACCCTCACACTCGGACAATTTCAGCTCTCCCGACGGTATACTTCTCAGCTTTCTCTCCTCTCTGCCCAAATCACTAAGCTCCAGCAGCCAAGCGTGGTGAATATTCATAATTATACTCCTAAAGATTCAAATATAGTGTTGTTTAACTACAATTATTTTCTATGTATTGAAGTAAAGGTAAATAATGTGTTAAAATGATGTTTCCCACTATATTTTAAAAGTATGGAACCATAAATTAATTAAGGAGACACAATTATATGAAAAATCTTAATTTCAAAAAAGTAAATGCTAAAAAATATTTGTAAGATTGAAAGAAACACGGAAAAATGACTAAAAATATCGTTAAAAAAATAGAAATTTTTTAAAGTAGATGAAAAAATAAGCATTTAAAAATACAATGTGGCAACATTATGGATCATAAAATTTAAAATAACAAAAAACTACCTAAAAAGGGAGGGGGTGCTATCGGCAACACTAGTTTTAAAAATGGGGTAAAAAATGTGACCCCCCAAAAAATGAGAACTCTATAGAGTTCTCGTTAAGTTGGTAACTATGTTGTAAGAGGGTGGGTGTGAGTGGTCACATCCCAAAGTTATTGGGCACATGGGGGTTGAGTACAATGATCTTGGGGAAGTGTGTGAGTCAAGAAAGGCAAGCCAAATGGAGGAAATTTGTGTGGGTACGGACAACAATTTTACACAAGAAGTTGTTTTGCATGAGAAGAAAGGGGAGAGCAAGGAAGAGAGTTTGGAGTTGGTGCAACCATGGAGAGAGAATTCTAGAGCATGTTGGAGCATTTTTGGAGCATATTAGAGCTTAATACCGAAGAGTCGGGTTGTCAGGCCTAAAGAGTGAACTCTTGTGTGAGTTACACTAAATCAACAAGTATTTGTTATTGTTGTTGGTAGATTTTCCTAGCAGCAAGTTCCCTTGAGTTCCGAGCTAAGAGATTACTAGCTACATGTGCCCTGAGAGACCCTGATAAACGAATGGGATGTTTGAGGGACTAAGATCAGTGAAGGGGTACATTCCTTGGTTTGGGCAAGTCATCAAGAATAGAGTTTGTGGAAAATCACTATAGTTGTAGAAAGATATCAGTGGGTTGTGAGTTTTATGAGCTGTGAGTGGACTATGGGAGACCACCCTCTTTTGTGGATTACTGGCCTCAGCTCAAGGGTGATTTTTTGTTGAGATATGGAACAACATTTCTATGGTTGGGTGGAACGTGTGTCACAAGCAGTTGGTTGCACAACAAATTTAAAAGGTAAGTGTTTTGTCTTGTTAATGTGTTATTTTTATGTGTATAAATGTTGTGAATGAACTCAATGTATTTGATAGTGAGTTATATGTTATTTTGATATGTTGTAGATGCATGTAATTGAATGTAACAAACAATGGCTAAATATGGTCTTAACCATAGTTGAAAGCTATAAAAAATCAATTGTTGTACAATAAGTAAATTAGTTAATAGAAATTTCATTTTTGTGAGTTTTCGACACCGTAATGTCCCTCATATGGAGTAGGGGACGTTACATTATGGTATCATATCCTGTGATTCAAACACTGGGATTGGATGGGCTCAAACCAAAGCGAATTGGTGAAATTCAATGTTGCAAATTTTTTCTATGACATATTTGGGGAAAAATGAATAATTTAGAGAGAAATCCCCAAATCCATGGGAAAAATCCAATTTTGAATGACTCTGGATAGTTTAAGAAGGTTAATGGAGTAGATTGGTAAAGTTGCAAATCGAAATTTGACCTGGAATGGTCGAAAATCAAGTTTTAATGGTCGTCTGTAGAGTTACATGAAGTTTGGTGAATCAACGGTCGAGATATATTTTGATCTCGAGATTAACAACCAAGATTCGCTCTGATAAATTTTAAAATTTTCAATGTTTCAACCATTTGAAAGGTTGATCAAATCGATGGCTTAGATTCGTCGGGGTTTTTGGTTGAAAATTTCTAAGTATGGAAATTTTCCAAGAGAAATCGTCGATGGTCGATGGTTGGGTTGGTTGATGACGAAGATTTTGTTTAAGACAAAGGACATCACTAACTGTTGATGGTCGATGGTCGGTGCCGACCGAATCCCACAAAATATTTTCAATTATCGACGGAAATCACCGATGGTCGATGGGCCAGTGGTCGGGCATCAACCGATTCAACGAAGTGCTTTCGAATGGGAAACAAAATTCATCAATGATCGATAACCCATGGTCGGGCATCGACATAATCCGATGAACCTTTCATGTGTTCAGGTGTACTATTGATCATTGATGACTGGCGAATCAAGGATCAACAAATTGTGACAAGACTTTTTATTTATCCAAGAGAATTGTTCTATTGTAGATGAAGGAAAAGAGGATGATGATGTCATCATCCATGTGTCATGCCACATCATCCAAGTTGACACCTCAGGATGACATGTCATTCCACATCAACATCCACATGTCATTCCATGTCAGTAGTTTCCACGTCAGCCAACATAAGTGGTCGATAGTCGATAGTCAAACCGACTGATTTGAGGAAGTGCTTTCGACACTTGTCAAGGATCATGGATTGTCAATGGGAAAATAGTTGGGCGTTGACTGAATTAACGAATAGTTTTCATTCTCCAACAAAGATCATCGATGGTCGAATCATCTAATTTAAAGTTGTGTACAAATTGGTTGTCGTGGAAATGGGTCGATGGCCGACGGTCGCGTCGACAGATCGGGAAAAGTGTGGTGCGTGTCCAAGGGAGAACATTGGTCATCGATGGTCAATGTAGAGTGGATCAAAAACTAAAATTCCACATCATTTGAGATCAATGGTTCATATTTAAAGGGTTGTTACAATAGTAAAACAACCAGTTTTATGTGAATTTTTTTTGGTTTTTGAAGATCATTAACTTGCAAGGGATTTTTGAGGCCCTAAATGACGTTTTTATCCAATCAAAACCCACGAGAATAGAGTGTAGAGAGTATAAGAATGTACACTTTGGCTCTACAACTCAAATAAAATAACTTGGAGAGAGATATATAATGAGCTAAACAGTTCGCAAAATGGATTTTGTATGAGAAAGTTACAGTGAAGACAATGAGGGTAAAATTTTGGCACCAGTTTTACTTCCAGAGGGCATAAATCCATGCTGAGAAGTAAGTTTGAGGCACGGGAGAATTTGATGGAAAGAGTATGACCCACAAAAGTCATTTATGAAGTCAAATTTTGGTTATGAGTATCTGAAAATGTGAAGGAAGAGAAATAAGGCACATGTAGCATGCAGGGATAAATTGGGTAAAACAACCTAAACTTCTCCAGAATATAACTTTGAGCTCGAAGCTCGGATTTGGGAAAATGAATAGTTGTTGGAAATATATTGAGAATTAGAAGACATATTTCAACCCATAATTTTTATTTGTGCAATAAAATTTCTCATAAATTAATAAAGAGATTTATGTAGCAATAAAAGAGTGGAAATTGCAACATGTAATTGTTGTAACATTTCGCTCATAATTCATATTGAGGCATGGGTACAGTTGTTGGAAAGACATTTCAGAAAGGAATGCATAAAGGGAACCAAAATTTGAATTGATGTAATGTGTCTTCCGTAAATTGATGAAGAAATAATTTATATTCTAATGGATGAAATGTTTTATGTTATGCATGTTTCTAACAATAATTATTTCATGCACATTTCTTGCAGAATTAGAGGTATAGAAAGAAACTTTAGTTCTTATATGGTGAATGGAGTTATGGAATATGCTCAAGAATCTTACAGCTATGAATAAGAGGTCAAAGATATGCATGTCATCATGGGGAATGATGAGACAGAGTTAAATGGAAGAAGAGGCAAGCATGAGCATGTAACTATGAGAATCATGCATAGGGAAGTGCATAGCTATAGAGATGATATTGAAAGGATTATGAAGGCTCTAGAAGAGATAATTCAGAGTTTAAAAATGTTGCAAAAGCAAGTTAGCAAGGATTATGGAACTAAGAAAGCAGCTAGTGCTAGACAAGTGTCAGCATCTAGATCTCATAACAAAAGAGATGATCATGGAAATGATAGGAAGTCAAGAAGCATGAGAAGAGGCCATCATTATCCAAGGAAATCCACTAGAAGAAATCATGCAATTTCAGGGCCAGGGAGCATCCCGAGTGTGTCGCCTGTTCATAGGAAAAGGAGAAGGCATGAAACATACATCTTGCAAGGTGAGCTCAGGAAGATTAAGCCACCAACTTTCAATGGTGAACATAGGAAAACAGAAGAGGCCAAGGCCTAGATCTTGGAAATGAAGAAATCTCTCCAGCTGCATGATTACCCCTCACAGGTAGAATATAGAATTGTCACCTACCACTTGCAAGGAAAGGAAACCATGTGGTGGGATCCGGTTAAGCAAGCCAATAACCTTGATGATAAAAGGATCTCATGGAGGAAGTTCAAATGATATTTCCAAGAGAAATATTTGTTTGAGCATTACTATGAAATAAATATGAAAGAGTTCTTTGAACTCAAGTTTGGAACCATGATAATGGAGGAATATGAGGAGAGGTTCTTTGAGTTGTTGAAGTATGTTGACTTCATCAGGGATGAGAAAGTAAAAATCCAAAGGTTTCTAAGTGGGTTACCCTCCTTCTATAATGACAGGATACAACACGATAACCTCAATACTTCGAAGGAAACCATAATGAGAGCAAGGCATATTTATGAGAAGATAAAAGGAAGGTCGGTATTCTAAAAGTATTATAATGAAAATATGAAAGGTAAAAAGGATCAAAGGCATAAAAATTTTAAGCCACCCTTTTTCAGAAATAACTCCCAAGCAAATCAGGAAGGTTAGTCAGCCCAAAATGAGCACAAGAATGTATATTCATTTGGGAAATGGCCAAGGAAACAACCCGTACAATGTTGGGGATGTGAGGGAAATCATTTATATAGGGATTTCCCTCACAAAGGAGAAATAATGAGGGTTTTCCAAAACATTCAGGAAGGATGAAACAATGGAATACATGGGAGGAAACATGCCAAGGATTTATGAAACCTTGGACAACAATAAAGCAGAGTATCAATCAACCATAATTGTGTTAGAAAAACATGATCGCGGAGCAATAAAATAAAACAAATGCAGAAATAAAACACAGAAGATACATAATACAATAGAGACACAGATATATGTGGTTCACCCAGTGTGGGATACGTCCACTACATAAATTGCTAGGTCCTTCCTTTATTATTATCTAGCAAATGAAGGGATACAACCTATAACACACCCATTGTAACTTCCTCTTCTTTCTCTCACAATATCCTCTCTCATAACATAATATTCACAATGATCCATAGCTGCAATACATTTCCCTCAAAAAAGAGGGTTGCCTTCTAGGGAAAAAAATCCTAACATAACTTCTACCATCAGATCTGTGACCTTATAATGAACGGTCCAGATTTACAATGAAATTACAATATACATTTACAAGGAAATTTTTCCTTCAGGGGCTTCTCCCCCAAACCCCTTCTTGCCCCTAGATTCCCCAGTTGAGGGGATGGACCCCCCAGACCCTGCAGGGGGGGTAACCCCCCTTGCACTCCATTGCATGGATGAGTGTAGATTATTATGGAGTGTAAAGTCTTAATGGGGTATAGACACGGATGAAAAAAAAGACCTATGAATCAAGAAGATAATCAAGCTCCACAACCAACAATCTCCCACTTGGAGACTGATCTCAACAACTCCATCATTGTTGTATGTGTTGGACTATGATCCTTCTTGGACCTAGAAAATTTTTCATCTCCACCTTCATGATTGAAGACCAACTGAAACTGAGAAGGAACTCAGTTTATCCCTGGTTCCTCCCTTTGTTAACATGTCTGCAGGATTTTGTCTGGTGTGTATCTTTTCCAACTTCAAATGCCCATCTTCCAAGATGGATCGTATGGTACCTGAGATGTATATGCTTAGCATTCGAATGGAAGGTTGAGTTCTTTGCAATATGAATGGAACTCTCATTGCCACAGTAAAATTTTCTATTCTCCTATTTCTTTCCCAATTCCTCCATAAAACTCTATAACCAAATCATCTATTTACTAGCCTCTGTAGCAACAACATACTCTGCCTCTGTTGTTGAAAGTGTAACAACCTTTTTCATTTTTAAATCCAACTTACTGTTGTTCCAACTATAGTTTAAACATACCTTGTGGTGCTCCTCCTTCTATCTTTATCACATGTCATATCTGAATCAACATATCCATGTAGAACAGTGTCTGAACCTCCAAAACATAATGCATGAGTAGTAGTACCTCTCAAATACCTGAGAATCCTCTTTACTTCCTCCCAATGTTCTTTACCTGGATTGTTCATATACCTTCTCACAACTCCCACTGCATGTGCAATATCTAGTCTTGTGAAAACCATCGCATACATCAATATGTCAATTGTTGATGAATAAGGGACCATGGAAATGTATTCTATCTCCTCCTGTGTCTTGGGACACATTTCCTTAGTTAATTTTAAATGGTTGGCCAAAGGTGTACTATTGGTTTTTCATTCTTCATTCTAAACCTCTCCAACACCTTCTCTATGTACTCACCCTGAGACAATGTCAATTTGTGATTTTTCCTATCTCTTGTTATTCTCATACCAATCATTTTCTTTGCAACACCCAAATACTTCATTTCAAATGAATTAGATAATTTCTTCTTGAGCACATTTATATCCTGCATATTAGACCCTGCAACAAGCATGTCATCTACATACAATAACAAGACAATATAGCTTCCATTTTCTATCATTTTAAAATAAACACAGTGATCAAAATGACATCTACTATAACCTTGTTCTGTCATAAACCTGTCAAAATTCAAATACCACTTCCTTGGAGCTCGCTTTAGGCCATACAATCTTTTCTTCAACCTGCATACCAAATTCTCCTTCCCTTTGACCTCATACCCCTGTGGTTGTTGGATATAAATATCTTCCTCCAAATCCCCATGGAGAAAAGTTGGTTTCACATCTAACTGTTCAAGATGCAAATATTCTATTGCCACAAGACTTAAAATAGCCCTAATTGAAGTCATTTTAACAACAAAAGAAAGTATTTCATCAAAATATATACCTTTCTTTTCTGCAAACCCCTTTACAACAAGTCTAGTCTTGTACCTCTTTTTTCCTCCATCTTCTTCCTTTAACTTGTAAACCCATTTATTCTATAATGCTCTTTTTTTTGTAGGCAACTGAACCAAACCCAAGTTTGGTTATTTACCATGGAATCCATTTCCTCTTTCATTTCTTGCTCCCACTTATTTTTAGTGTCTACCTGCATTGCCTCTTCATAACATTCTAGTTCACCAGAATCAATCAACAATAAATAATACAATGAAGGAGAGTATCGTTCAGGGGGTCTAATTAACCCGGTAGATATTCTAACAACACTTGCAGGAGTTTAAGGTACATGTTTCTCCTGTTGTTGTACATTTTGATTTTCTATTTCCTTTGGAATTTCTTTTTCATTGATCTCATCAAGCATTGTGTATTCTGGTTTTTCTTTTTCATGTTTCTTTCCCTGCAACTGATCTTTGTACATGACCTTCTCATTGAATATGACATCTATACTCCTAATGATTTGGTTATTTTCACAATCCCATAATCGATAACCAAAATCATTAACACCGTATCCAAGAAAGATACACTTCTTGGATTTTGCCTCAAGCTTTGTTCTATTTTCTTTATCAATATGGACAAATTCTTCACAACCGAAAGTCATCCAAAAAGAATAGTTTACATGTTTACCTGTCCATGCCTCCTCTGGAATTATACCATCCAAAGTTCTTGAAGGTCTTCTGTTTATTAAGTAAACAACAATATCTACATCATCTTCCCAGAACTGTAAGGGAAAACCAACATGCAATCTCATACTCCTTGCACGCTCCATGATTGTCCTGTTCATCATTTCTAACACACAATTTTCTTGTGGTGTTGATGGAACTGTCTTCTCTCTACGAATCCCATGGTATGAACAATAATCATCAAACTCCTTGCTGCAATATTCACCTCCGTTGTCTGATCTGAGACACTTCAACCTTTTTCATGTCTCATTCTCAACCAAATCTTTCCATTTCTTAAAAGTATCAAAAACATCATATTTTTGTCGAATGCAATAAACCCAAGTTTTTCTAGTTGCATCCTCAATAAAAGTAACATAATAACGAGAGCCACCAAGAGATGATACATGATGGTCCCCATACATATGTATGCACAAGCTCTAACCTTTAACTCTTCTTTTCTTTTTCGACTCTGAGAAATCTGACTCTCTTATGTTTTCCATAAACACAATGCTCATAGAAATCCAAATCAATTTGTTTAAGATCTGGAAAAAAAATTATTTTGTGAAGTATATGCATCCCCTTCTCACTCATGTGTCCAAGCCTATGATGCCACAATGTCGTATCCACTCCTGGAGAAGCTAAAGAGATAGAAGAGTCAGTATTACCAGTACATAAATACAATGTACCTACCTTCTCTCATTTTTCTATCACCAATGATCCTTTGGTGACCTTCCACACCTTATCTATAAATATGGATATACAACCTTCACTTTCCAACTACCCTGTTGAAATTATAT
>SNQJ01S0077182.1:0-36532 GCA_010110895.2 Picea sitchensis | reverse complement strand
ACCTGACCATGGCACATAATCGTATGAAACAACAAGCAGATCAACATCATAGTGAAAAAAGTTTTGAAGTAGGGGATTGGGTGTTTTTAAGACTACAACCATACAAACAGATGTCCCTATAGCAAGCCAAGAAGGATAATAAATTATCACCAAAGTACTATGGCCCTTATAAGGTGTTGCAAAAGATTGGTACTATGGCATACAAATTAGATTTTCTGGCATCTTCATGAGTACACCCAGTTTTCCATGTTTCATGCTTAAAGAAGGTTATAGGTGACAAGATCTCAGTTCAAACTATATTTCTAGAAATTGACAAGGAAGGAAAAATCATATTGGATCCTGAAGCCATCACTGACATAAGAATTCTCCAGTTGAGGAATAGATCCATTTTAGAGTATCTCATTAAATGGAGGAAACTACCAGCTGAAGATTCCACTTGGGAAGATGAGTCTTTTATACAGAAGCATCCATAGTTATTCAAGTGTTGCGGACAACACTTGTCTCAAGGGGAGGGGCATGGTAATCCCTAAATAGTGGCTCATTACCCCTTAATTGGGGCATATTATATTCGTAATGTTATTTTATTTATGTCATCTTTAGGCCATTAGTTGTAATTATACCTCCTAGTCTCCTATATATACCAAGGAGACATTTTCATTTTGAATCACCTTGTAATTATACATTTATGTGGGCATAAGGAGGTTGCCCCCTCGAAGAGGCTTATTATCTGAATTTATCTCTTTTTCAAGGCGTTGAGTACTTATTCTGAGGTTTTTCTATGCTATATTGATATTTGGTTCTTAACACTTTTCCTGCGAGTTACCTTTCGATCTGATACTAGTTGTTAGAAAAACAGGATCACAGAGAAATAAAATAAAACAAATGTGTAAATAAAACACAAAAGATACACAATACAATAGAGACACGGATATACGTGGTTCACCTAGTGTCAGCTATGTCCAACAGATAAATTGCCAGGTCCTTCTTATTATTATCTAGAAAGTGAAGGGATACAACCTACAACACACCCACTGTAACTTCATCTTCTTTCTCTCACAGTCTCCTCTCTCAGAATACAATATTCACAATAATCCATAGCCGAAATACATTTCCCTCATAAAAGAGGGTTGCCTTCTAGGGGAAAAAACCCTAACATAACTTCTATCGTTAGATCTACAACCTTATAATGAATGGTCTAGATTTACAATGAAATTACAATATACATTTACAAGGCAATTTTTCCTCCAGGGGCCCGCTTTCCCTCGGACCTCGCAGGGGGGGTAACCCCCCTCTACACTCCCCTGTGTGGATGAGTGTACATTCTTATTGGGTGTAAAGTCTTCATGGGGTATAAACACGGCTAAAAACAAAGGCCTTTGAATCAAAAAGATAATCAGGCTCCACAACCAACAAATTGAAGTGGAAGGTAAGATTGAAACTAGCCCATAGAAATTTAATTGATTCTGGAGCTAGACATAGTTACACAAATGATAACATTTTTTAAATATTTCATTTACAAAGGAGAAAGCATAATAAATATTGGTTGGTTTAGTTATCCACCGGGGATAAGAGGAAAATCAATGATTTGGTTAAGGATTTTCCGATATACATGAATGGACTCATTACAAAGGTAGATGTAAACATCATTCCATTGGATTCATATAACTTCCTAATTGGCATGGATTGGTTGGAAATCACCATGTTGTCCTAGAATGTTACAACAACACAATAACATGTCTTTATGAAGAAGGGAAGCAAGGAAAGATTCAAGGAATTCCCAAAGTTGTAGTTGTTAGAGAGGTTTTAGTTATGCAGTTGAAAAAGAGTTTCAGGAAGGGATGTCATATTTTTGCAACCCATGTGGAAGAGGAGTCCAAGGACAAAGTGGCAAGCATTGAATACCATCCGGTCTTAAGGGATTTTGAAGATGTTTTTAGAGAAATCCCGGGATTTCCACCAAAGAAATACATTGATTTATCTATTGATTTGGTGCCAAGATCTACCCTAGTGTCCAAGACACCTTATAAAATGGGCATGCTAGAATTGAAGAAGTTGCAGATTCAACTTGAATAATTGTTAAAGAAGGGGTACATATGCCCAAGTGTGTCACCTTGGGGAGCCCTAATTATTTTTCTTGAAAATGAAATATGGAACCTTAAGGCTGTGTATTGATTTCATATAACTGAATAAGGTAGCCATAAAGAACAAATATCCCTTACCAAGAATTGATGATTTGTTTGATCAACTGAAAGGTGCAAGAATATTTTCTAAGATTGAATTGAGATCAGGATATCATCAAGTGAGGATTAAAGAAAAAGACATAATTTAGGACAAGATATGGGAATTATGAATTCACGGTAGTGTCATTTGGACTATCAAATGCCCCGGTTGTTTTTATGTGTCTAATGAATTGAGTGTTCAGGAAGTACCTAGACAAGTTTGTGATTATGTTCCTAGATGATATACTCGTCTATTCTAAGTCATAAGAGGAACATGAGAAACATTTTAGAATGATGTTGCAAGATTTAAGAGAGCATAAATTGTATGCTAAGCTAAGTAAGTGCATATTTAATCAAAAGAAGGTTCACGACTTGGGGCATATAATTTCAGCAGCAGGGATAGCAGTGGACCCTGAGAAGATAGAATCCATTAGAGGAAGGCCAACACTAAATAATGTGACAAAGGTCATATCATTCATGGGTCTTGTCGTCCATTACTGAAGATTCATAAAAGGATTTTCAAGGATTGCAAGTTCAATCACTTCTTTGCAAAAGAAGGGAGTGAAGTTCGAATGGAATTCCAAGTGTGAAGAAATATTTTAGCAGTTGAAGGAAATATTGACAAGTGCACCAATATTGAATATTGCAAACCCAAATGAATATTTTGTTGTGTGCACTGATGCATGCAAGGAAGGACTCGATGGAATCGTTAGTCAAAAGGATCATGTGGTATGCTATGAGTTTAGAAAATTAAAAGAGCATGAAAGAAATTATGCAACCCGTGATCTAGAGTTAGTAGCAATTGTACATGCATCGAAAATGTGGAGACATTACCTCATGGGTAAGAAATTTGAGCTAAGGAAATACCACTGTGGTCTAAATCATTTGTTTGGATAACCAACACTAAATTCCAGGAAAACTAGATGGCTGAAATTTTTGAGTGAATATGACTTCAAAATTAAGCATATAAAGGGAAAAGAAAATCAAGTGGTTGATGCACTCAGCAAGAAAGCTCATGAAGTGCATGTTGCAACCATTAGCATGTACAGGAAAAATATGAAAGGCAGAATTGTTGCAGTAGCAAATTAGATCGGAATTATTTAAAAATAAAAGAGATATTACAACAATGTAATGTTCAACAAAACTTTAATTCTTATGAGCTTAAATAAGATGGAATTCTCATGTACAAAGGTAAGGTATATGTGTGGAATTTCATTGAGATAAAAAATGCAATTATGAAGTAAATGTATAATGTACCATATGTCGGACACCTAGGATATTAGAAGACAATTTCAGTTGTAAGAAGCCAATATTTTTTGTCGGGAATAAAGAAGGAAGTGGCTAATTACATAGCCAAATGTATAGAATGCCAAAAGGTAAAGACAAAGCATAGACACCCAACAAGTTTTCTACAACCATTTCCCATTCTAAAATAGAAGTGGGAAATTGTCAAGCTTGATTTTATTACAAAGCTTCACAGAACAATCAAGCAACATGATTCCATCATAGTGGTGGTGGATAAATTAAAAAAGGCAGTGCATTTTATTCCAGTAAAGACTACACAAGTTAGCAAATATTGAAAAAATATATATGAAGGAAGTTGTCGGGCTACATGGAGTGCCTAAAGCAATAGTTTCAGATAGACATCCAAATTTTACATCAAATTTTTGGAAAGGTTTGTTCAAGGGCTTTGGAATATATCTAAATCTCAGTACAGTGTATCATCCAAATTCAGATGGAAAAAAAGAGAGGACCAACAGAATAATTCAGGACATGCTTAGAATGTATGTGATGGATGAGCCATCAAATTGGGAAGATTATATTCATTTAATTAGAATGTATGTGATGGATCAACCATCAAAGTGGGAAGATTATATTCATTTAGTTGAATTTGCATACAACAATGAGTATCGGGACTCATTGAAAATGAGTCTGTTTGAAGCATTGTATGGAAGAAAATGTAACACACCAATGAGTTGGGATAATCCAATAGACAGAGCAGTTGTTGGGCTAGATTTGTTGAAGGAAATGGAAGAGAAGATGGCAAAGATAAAGAAGAATTTAAATATTTCCTAGGATAGGAAGAAAAGTTATGCAGGCAAGAATAGAGTATTTAGATATTGTAAAGTGGGCGAACATGTGTTTTAAAAGTGAAGGAAAAGAGAAGTTCATTAAGATTAGGAAGTTTCCCAATGTTGGCAGTGAGATATTGTGGTCGTTTTCAAATATTGGAAAAAATAAGGCCAATTGCATACATGATAACATTGTCTGCATCCATGAGAGTGCATAATGTATTTCATGTATCATTATTAAAGAAGTATGTTCCTGACCCTAACCACATAATTGATTGAAATGTGATCTGGGTGCAGCATGAAGGGGATTTCTGGGTAGAACGAATACACATCGTAGAATGGAAAGTCAAAGTTCTCTTGAACAAAGCCATGGGGCTGGTATGGATGATTTTAGGGGCTAAATTTCGCTCATGGGCTAATTTTCCATGTTTTTCCCAAAACATATTCGTCATTCTATAAATGATTCGCCCAAATTCTATAGGATAAAGTGATTTTACATTAAAAATCACCTAAATTTTACACAAACTATATAAAATCCTTAGAAATTTGAATATTTTTTCAAAAATATCGCGAAACATTTCATAGTTAGCATATGAAGAATTAGTAAGATTCGCCAAGGTTTCTACATTTTAATATAAATTTCCATCCTTAAAATCATCCCTCGTGGATGATAAAGGTTCAATGGACCTATTATGGTCCTGAATATGCTACATGGGAGCATGAAGAAAAAATTTGGGAGGAGTAACCACAAATTTTTGACAAATTTTGAAGAAAACATAATCCAAGAATCCATTTTGAGCAGTCAGAGTCCCGAAACCACATCTCAAAGTCCTGGCCAACTACACTGGGGACCTTAATAAAATAATGGCTCATTCATTGGGTTATCCTTGATAAACAAATGGTACATAACTTGGGTTAGCCCTGATAAATGAACGGTGCATTCCTTGGATCGATGTGTTGAAAGGAACATGAGATTATGGTTGGAGCTGCTACTGGAGTTGTTAAATTGCATACTTTTTATTTCTAAGTATTGTAATGTAAATTTAAATATATCTATATGGACATAGAGTGCACCGAGGAGGTGCACGATTGTAGGGGAGGGGGAATGTAACATCCCCACTATAATCCCCAATTTAATTAATTCTTGTGTAGATATAATATCTGGCTACGACCAAAGCAATGTAATATGTGAATTGTATTTCTATGTTTTAGTAATAAAATGTGATGTCAGTTGCTAAGGGGACATGGACAGAGATGAGAGATGAATTAATCCACAAGAGAGAAGAGGGTCTAGGATAATGGCCAAGAGGGGCCAAAAGGGGAATTACCCATGTATATTAATCCAACCCATTTTCCTAAATTTGTTATTTGTATATGAACCTTCTAATTTTTTATTGAGTGTTCCCAAAGCCAATCATTGAATATATGTAATAGGGTGAGTGTGAGTGGTCACATCCAAAATTTATTTGGCACATGGGGGTTGAGTACAATCAGCTTGGGGAAAAGTGTGAGTCAAGAAAGGAAAGACAAAGGGAGGAAATGCATATGGGTTGGGACAAAAGTTTTACACAAGAATGTTTTTGCATGAGGAGCAAGGGGAGAGTAAGGAAGAGAGCTTGGAGTTGGTACAGGCATGGAAGGAGAATTCTAGAGCATGTTGGAGCATTTTTGGAGCGTATTGGAGCTGAAGATTGAAGAGCCAGGTTGTCAGGCCTAAAGAGTGAACTCCTATGTGAGTTGCAATAAATCAACAAGTATTTATTGTTATTTCTTGTAGATTTTTCCAGCAGCAGGTTCCCTTGATTTCCCAGCTGAGATATTCCAACCTGATAAATGAATGGGATGCCCGAGGGATTGATATCAGTGAAGGGGTACATTTCCTAAGTTGGGCAGGTCAAGAGGAAGAGAGCTGGTGGAAAATCAGGATAGTTGTAGGAAGATATCAATGGTTTGTGATTTTTTGGATTACTAGCCTTAGCTCGGGGGTGATTTGTTGTTGAGTTATGGAACAACAAATCTATGGTTGGGTGGAACTTTCATTCCAAGAAGTTGGTTGAACAACATATTTAAATGATAAGTGTTTTATCTTGTTAATGTGTTATTTTTATGTGTACAAATGTTGTGAATGAAAACTATGTATTTGAGAATGATTTATATGTTGATGTAATTAAGTTATTAATTGCATTTTCATGTTATTTTGGAATGTTGTAGATGCATGTAATTGAATATAAAAAATAGTGTCTAAGCCTAGTCTTAATCTGTAGCTGAAAGCTATGGGAAATCAATTGTTGTAAAAGAAGTAAATTAGTTAATAGAAATTTTATTTTTGTGAGTTTTTTGCACCATAATGTCCCTCAGATGGATAGGGGGGTGTTACAGTGGAGCTCTCGAGCTCGACCAAACCACAAAAAAATGAATTTGAGCCAAAATGAAATCGACATCATTAAACAAATGAATAGACTGAGAGTTGGTTATGCATGAAAAGTAAAATGGCAGTAATCTAAGTTGAGCCCATTACCATGTGGCCAAATTAAATTGTGTGGGATTCGGTGCGATACATCGATCATTGATCTCACACCTACCACCTTCAATGTGATGGACATTGGTTCGAATCATTTCATTAATTCATCGCTCACAATTTGAGATTCATACCACACAATATCAGGTGGTAGATTTATGGTACACGAAGTCTCCATGAAATTTCAAACTTGCATAATATATGATCATGATTGATGATATAGCCATGTTTTCCACTTAAACCATGCTTACCAATTAAACCATGTTTTCCAACATATATATGAGATCAACGATATAACTTAACACTTAGTCATATATAAGAATACATCCATGAACATGAGAAACTAGGAGAACAACTGCAGAACAAACGAAGACATACACATAAATAGTGCGGGTGGCACAAACTGTGCCTAACACCAAACTAATTGTTTGTTATTGCAAAACAATTATAATATGAGCATTATCGGCTTGGTTTACAACTCTGACAGAGTCACGTGACTCTCCTTTCCTCACCAAGACACTCATACACAGATCTGTCACACCAAGAATTTTTGTCGTAACTATCTCTACAACTTCCTACAATGCACCTCAGACATGCCCTTGATCGCAAAATTTTTGTCCTTTCGTTTCCACATACTTTTACCAAGCTAATGCAGATTTTGGTTCTGCCTCACACATGCCTCCAACATGCCTACATTTCCAATATTCCCCAAAACCTCCTAGAGCATCACACCCTTGGCTACTTGTCTTCCATCTTGGTAATTATTCCTTAGTTCAATGCCCCAGAGTTTCCTAAGACTTGTTCTCCAAATATATTATCAATATTCTATGCCTAAATTTGGTTGTGCACTCTTGCTCTTATGGGAAATCCAAGGGTCACTTGTGTGAAACGACATGTCTTTTGGGTGCATCATGCCCCTTCACAAACCCACATTCAAACAACTTTTCGCACTGCTCCATGGACCCGATGTGCCCATCCAAGCTCGTGCACTTATCAACCATCATGTATCTCAAAATTGCGAGCCCCATCCTTGGGTGCATTCCCTTTTCCTTGTGTGTTCTCTTGTGTCGATCGTTGTGAATTCTTGTGGGTGTGTTGATTAGGGACATCCAACCTCTCTGGTGTGCCCATGTTTTCGAGGGAAGATGGGTCTTCTCCCAAGTTTCCCAACCCTTTTCCAAACGCAACACAAGTATCCATCAATAATTTTAAGGCAAGTAAGGTATGTGCCCCCTTGGTGCCACACGTCACCATCATGCGCCGAAGGTGTTCCTTCTCACACCCAAATGTTTTTGTTTTCCCAAATGATCACATCCTCCCTATGCTCTTCATTTGTTCTGCCACCATATCTACCCAAGGAGCATGCCCACTCAGTGGGTGTCATGGGAGACCTTACATCCTCCCCCTCTCCAAATCGTTTGCATCCTCGATAACATCCATCGATCTCTATGGCATCTCTACCCCATCTCTAGATCTTGTCACCACTCAATGACTGTTATCTCATCAATTTCCATCATCAAAGAAAAATCTCTTTGGGAAGTTATTCAAAGTACACCCAAGTGTTGGATGCTCCTGACCCATGATGGCTTCGATACTTTGGCTCTTTTTTTTGTGTCATGTACATTGGATCCTCTCAAGTTTCAAGCTAGTTGGGTGATCATTCCAACTATGATTTTTTTCACTCGAGAATACATGTATCCACATAGAACAAACTCTTTTTAGTCTAACTCACCGTAATCATGTCCAACTCTTCTTGGTCTTGTTGAGTCACCCACTACAATATCAACCTGTTTGTTTCACTTAGCCAAACGTCTTTGATTCTAGACAAGGTCCTGCCCCTTGCCCTAGTTTGGAAAGTCACCTCCATAACTCATTCATCACTTTGGATCTTACCTGCTTGTGTATTTTGATATCACCATTCATGCTTCTTGATCCCAACAACATGTTTCTATCTTCTTTTTTTAGAAAGAAGAGTGTACCCAATAGCCACCACCAAATCTATTGGCATACATTGTGTATGACTTGTGCTTTGTGTTGAAGTATCGCATGACCAAAAAACTTATTTCGGTGTGCATCCCAACTCCTCAAGTTGTTTTGCAGTAATTTGGAAGTCGTATATCCCCATGACATTCCTACAAAAGTTCACAATCATTATTGGATGTTGGCATTCAACTCCTATGTCTTTCACATATGTCTCCAAATCTAGTTGAATAAGTTCCTCCATGCACTTCCTTAGCTCAATTCTTGGGGTTTATATGATGGGTAAGTCTTCTACCTGATCTTACATAATGTCCATAATATGTTGTTAATGACTATTCACTGGGGTATGTTAGCCCCGTTCCATGGAAAGTGAAGAGTTCAACTATCTCTTACAATTATGTTCATGGTTTCGCAGGGTCCTCAATCGACAAACCTTCCCCATGGTTTTCTTCACCAAAGTATTATTCACGGCCACTTGTTTCTCTTCTTTCCCTAGACTACTCAGAGATGTTGCAGAGTGGATGACTTCTCGTTGTTGTGTCACATTGCAAGGCTTTCAGTTCTCCCGCTAACTCCTTCTACCAACATGATCACATAAATTCTAGGCATCCTCCCAAGCTTCCTCTTCTTCTTCAAGGGTGTGCACATGGTGTTCTGAACTCATCCAAGAATACTAAGTGACTTTCATGAATGAGTTGAGATTCTTTAGCAAGTTTGAGGAAGTCCAATACCAAGATCATCACATGATCTTCCAATGGGGCTACCAACAGATCCATGTTGCCAAACCACTCCCCAAATCTCAATGGTGTTGAACAAAGAATCCCTGTTACTAGCACAACATCACTAATGACTTCAATACTTTACACATTCTAGTGAAGTTCTCAAGTTTTTGATGAAGAGACTTTGTGGCTCATTCACTCACAAAACTATGGGTTTCCCCCCTATCATCCAAGGCTTCCATATTTAGCCCACTTATTTTTGTGTCCACATAGTAGATTCCTTCAGCTGTGTCACTTTATGAAAATTGTCCTTAACTTATTATCTTGAACTCTTTCATTCCTTCCACAAACGTTTCCATGACTTCTCTCATCTCTTCTGTCAATTTATGCACTTGAATCGTCTTTGCCAAGGTTTTTGACTCCTCCATTGTTGGTGTGAGTTAAGCCTCCTCTTCAACCAATAGATCCAACTTTCCTTCCATTGGGAAGTTCCTCATAAAATTATTTTCAAACAAATGTAACACTCAATCAACCTACCTTTCCTCATGAGTGGTCTGGGTTGATTCTTTGTTGTCTCACTACCTTCACATTGGATTCTCTCCTCCTTGAATTATCCTAATGCAGTCAATGGAAAAGTCTCAATATCCCTCATTAATTCCTTTAGGGTGTTGATCTTGAACTCTATATGTTCATTGCATTCATCCATCCTCTCCATAGCCTCTTAGAGTTTCTCGAATTATTGAGTTACATTGTCTCTCTTGACCTTCCAACCGTCATCACTTGCATCATCCATTTCGCTGCTTGAACCATGTCACTTGGTATTCTCAAGAGTTATGTGCAACTCCTCTGCATCGTCTCAATTCTACAAGTCCTGCGATCATCTACACATCCAAGTTCTTGGTTCACCCTTGTGAACTTCGCCCTGGGTTTGTGTATTGTCATAGGACTATGCCCAAACCACCTATGACGGAAAAAAACACCTTTATGAACCGTTTGTTGGAGTTACTTCACACACACCTAGGATTTATTTTTCCTAAGGTTTTTCCTTGTTTATTATTCATAATTAGTCATTATCCAATCTCCTATATTCTAGGGGAGAATATTCCACCTAGAGAATATTCTCTTCAATTGACACTTCAATTTGACTAGTTGAGTTGAGTCTAGATGTTGCATTGGTTTTGTCACCATGCAACATTGGGATCATCACCATGATAATGCGCACTTGCCTTGGGATCATCACCAAACTGGTGAATTACCCTTGATTCCTTGATATACTCCTCACTACACTCTGTTCAGTCAATTAACTGAAGACTGGTTGACTAGTTAACTCAACTAGGTGGCAGTTCACTCCCGTAACTTCCCGAGAGACTAGACTAGGTGGCAGTTCACTCCTATAACTGTTGGTGTGTGTCCAGATCACTCTGGACCACCACTGTGGTGCATTGGTTCTCCTCCAGTGTGCATTCATTGAGTTATACAGAGTATATCATGTGTAAATTATTCACTATTCATTACGGTTAATGAGAATTATTCCATTCTTTCTCTCCTTCTTCTTGTTTCTTAATTTCTCTCTGCAAATGTGTGTAGTACTTTTTAGCTAGATATATTTTGTACAGTTTCAACACATTTACATGGTATCAGATCCGACGAACTGCGAAGAAAAAATCTACACCAAAAATTTTTGCAGGTACAAAAGATTGAAGACAGCAGAAAGATGGATTTCCAAAAATAATTCATTCTTACACCCTACAACTACTTTGCATGGAAGGAGAAAATAGTCATACATATCCAAACCATAGGATTGTACAGGTTAACCTTGAATACAGACACAAAACCGATATCATCCATAGAAAAATCCAAGTACTTAAATCGAATGGATGAAGCATTTAGAACAATTTGCAGTCTTATTTCTCTTGATCTCCTTTTTCACATATATTCATGTAAGACTCCCAATTAAGCCTAGACCACCTTGGAAGGGATCTTTGGACAACATGATGAGATGAGGTGACACATGCTAGAGGTGTAATTTCTCACATTGGATCCAAAAATCTTCGACAATATCCAATATTTCTTTACAAAATTCAAGGATTTACTGTCACAACTCAAAGCTTGAGGGGTTGATAATTCTAAGGATGAGAAACAAATGGTTCTCACCATTCTCTCCAAACTTGGTTCTGAATTCTTTATGTTCATGTCCACATTCCATTCAGTCATATTTACCTCCGAAGCCACCTGGAAGATGCCCTCTCTTGAGGACTTTATCGAATCCCTGACACAAGAGCAAACCAAGCTCATAAACATGGGAAAAATCAAAGGCCCAAAGACGCATGCACTTACTGTTGAATATGGAAGCCAGAAATATCATAAATCTAAAGATAAATACAAAAGGAAATACCATTCACATTCAAAGAAAGAAGGGTACTCAAATCCCTTCACCGATGCCTTCGGATCCAAAGGTGGAAAGGGAATAAAAGGGGAGAAATTCATGTATTGTCACAAAGGATTCCATCCAGAATCCAAATGGATGCTAAAAAAAACAGATATAATGTCTCAAATAATTCAGCAAAACAACCTTGAAGATCACATCCCCGAGGGTGCCAAGAAGAATAAGCCAAAATATCTGAATCCCAAGAAAGGCAATTCTAGCCATGCCTTGATTGCCATCAAATCCTCTCTCGATGCTTGGATTGTATATTTAGGAGAATAAAATCACATGGCTTCCTCAAAAGTAGTCTATTCTTCATTGGATGCATGCAGAGGTCCTCCAATTCTGATGGGGGGAAACTCTTCTATCGAATTCACCGGCAAAGGAAGGATTGAACTCACCAATGAAAGCTTCAAGAATGTGTTGCATGTTCCCAAACTTTCTGTCAACCTTCTCTCCGTCTATCAGATGAAGAATTTTGGCACTGGAAAGAAATTCATATTCACACGAAATTTCATGGACATATATGACATGCAAACCAACTCCAGGGTTGCTACCGGTGAGGTAAATCATCAGTCTAGATTGTATACATTTTCTGAATTTATTGAACCAGATTCTGCTTTACTGCTTACACATGTTGATGAAAGTAGTAGAATATGGCACGAAAGGTTTGGACATTTGAATTTCAAATATATCAAACATATTAGCAAGAAAATATTGGTTGATGGTCTACCAGACATCCATTTCTCCAAGGGAGTATGTGAGGCATGTGTTCTTGGAAAACACCCTCAAGAGAAATTCGACAAAGGAAAGTCTCAGAAAGCTTCTGCACCTTTAGATATGATCCATAATGACCTCATGGGTCATTTTCCGCATCCATCGATCAGAAAAATGAGGTTTGTTCTCATTTTTGTTGATGATTTCTCACGTTTTACATGGATTTACTTTCTCAGGCAAAAATCCAAGGTCTTTCAACACCTCAAAGATTTCAAAGCCCTGGTTGAGACACAGTCCAGAAAGAAAATCAAAGTACTCCGAACTAATAATGGGGGAGAGTATGTCAATCATGATATCCATAATATTTTCCATGAGGTAGGGATTCAATTGCAGTACATAGTTCCTTATACTCCGCAACAAAACAGAGTTGTTGAGCGGAAAAACAGATCTCTAAAGGAGATGGCATCTTGCATGCTGCATGCAAAGTCACTACCACAGAGACTATGGGCCGAAGCACTTAATTTTGCAAAATACATCCAAAATAGATCTCCCCATAGATATTTCAGGGATAAGACCCCCCTACGAGGCTTGGAGTGGCCTCAAACCAAAAGTAACCCACTTTCATATTTTTGGTTCATGTGCATGGGCCCGAATTCCCTCTGAAAAGAGCAAGGCACTTGATCCATAGAGCACTGAGTGTATTTTTGTTGGATACCCTAATAGTGTGAAGGGATATAGACTTATTGATATTTCCTTCGACCGTCTCATCATTGAACGAAGTTTCCAATTCGAGGAAAGTGTCTCGCATGTACTTCAGCAGTCGCATGCAGACACCTTCATTCTTCCACCTGTCCAAGATGATGAGTATGCACATGCCGACTCTTCTTCAGAGGATATTTTTGACTCAGAGGAATCATATGATTCAGATACAGATTCAATACAATCAGATGCAGAGTTAGAGCATCCAGATGCATTTGCAGAGCCATAACAGAGGCCCAAGTGGGCATAGACTACTCTTCAGGATGCAGGGGATCTCGTTGGTGATCCAACCGATACTAGGAGGACTATATCTGATTTCGAGGAGCCTCCTGTTGTACTCATTGCCACTCAATCATTTCCCTCCAGGCATCTTTTCTTGGTTTAGTTTTAAGATCCACAGTCTTATAGTGAGGCTGCTGGAAATCCCTTTTGGGAATCCGCCATGCAGGAGGAGTACAACTCCCTCCTTGAGAACCAGACTTGGGATCTAGTTCCCCTTCCTTCTGGGATGAAACTTGTCATATGCAAATGGGTCTACAGGACGAAGAGTGCACTGGATGGAAAGATTAGAAAATACAAAGGCAGGCTTGTTTCCAAAGGATTTCAGCAGGTGCATGGTATTGACTATGATGAGACCTTCGCTCCTATAGAAAATATGGATTCCATACAATTGGCACTTGCCATTGCGACAGCCAAGGGATGGGAAGTCCATCATATGGACGTGAAGAAGACATTTCTTCACGGTGATCTATTTGGGGAGATCTATATGGAGCAGCCCCATGAATTTATGCAAGACTCATATTTGGTCTGTCAACTAAATAAGTCCCTTTATGGCCTCAAGCAGGCTCCGAGAGCATGGTATGCCAAGATGCACTCCTACCTATTGTCACAGAACTTTGTACATTGTAAATCAGACCCAAATGTCTACATTCTCAAGACAGTTGATTCAATTCTACTCTTAGTTATGTATGTTGATGATTTGTTGATCACCGGTTGTTCGACTTCAATGATTACTGCAATCAAGAGGATTCTACATGACAGGTTTTTTATGATGGACATGGGTTTGCTACACTTCTTCCTTGGACTTGAGACTAGTCAAGATGCATAAGACATAAAATTGTCTTAGGAAAAGTATGCATGAGATATCCTTGAGAGATTTCACATGAAAGACTGCAATTCTGCTCCAACTCCTTTCTTATCAAGAGTCAAACTTGAGGATGGCAAGGAGACTCCACTGGTTGATAGCACACTGTACAGAAAACTAGTGGGGATCATGTTGTATGTAACACACTCTAGACCAGACCTCTCCTATGCATTTGGTGTAGTTTCTAGGTTCATGCAGGAGCCGCATGAGCTACATTAGAAGGTTGCAAAGCGTATCCTTCGATACGTACAGGGCACCATCACCTTTGGGATTCCTTATGAAAAATAATCTGCATTAGATCTCATTGGGTTTACTGATCGATACTGATTAGCACTGATAGCAAGTCCACATCTGGTTACTCACTCAGTCTTGGTTCTGTGCCTATCTGTTGGTCAAGCAAGAAGCAAGCTGCAATTTCTCTATCTTCTGTCGAGGAAGAGTACAGAGGGTTAGTTAACATAACCATTCATGCTTTGTGGCTACAACATTTTATGACTGAGTTGGGAATTCAGTTTCATTGGTTGATCATCATTTGGTGTGACAACCAAAGCACTCTAAAGTTCTGCAGAGATCCAGTTTAGAGGTAGCGGATGAAGAACATCGAGATCCACATGCATTGCATCCGGGACTTAGTACACGAGGAGATCATCGACCTACAATTCTGTCCTTCATCAGAACAGACGACATACATCTTTACCAAGACCTTCACTAAGAAAAAGTTCCACTCTCTACGAAGTCATCTTGGAGTGAAGGACACAGTTGCATAGCAACTGTAGTTATTCTTTTTACATACATTGTACCTTNTTTATTTTCAGTGTATATTTTGTATTTGGGTACCTAACATGGCCTCGTTTACAAGACCCATTCTTTATTTTCACCATAGTGATGTTTAGGAGGGGTGTTGGAGTTACTTCACACACACCTAGGATTTATTTTTCCTAAGTTGTTTCCTTGTTTATTAGTCATAATTAGTCATTATCCAGTCTCCTATATTTTAGGGGAGAATATTCCACCTGGAGAATATTCTCTTTAGTTGAAACTTCAGATTGACTAGTTGAGTTGAGTCTAGATGTTGCATTGGTTTTGTCACCATGCAACATTGGAATCATCACCATGCTAATGCGCACTTTCCTTGGGATCATCGCCATACTAGCGCATTACCCTTGATTCCTTGATCTTCTCCTCACTACACTTTGTTAAGTCAGTTAACTGAAGACTGGTTGACTAGTTAACTCAGCTAGGTGGTAGTTCACTCCCATAACTGCCTGAGAGACTAGACTAGGTGGCAGTTCACACCCATAACTGCTTGTGTGTGTCCAGGTCACTCTAGACCACCACTATGGTGCATTGGTTCTCCTCTAGTGTGCATTCATTGAGTTATACAGAGTATATCATGTGCAAATTATTCATTATTCATTACGGTTAATGAGAATTCTTCCATTCTTTCTCTCCTCCTTATTCTTTCTTAATTTCTCTCTGCAAATGTGTGTATTATTTTCTAGCTAGATCCATTATATCCAGGTTCAACACATTTACACCGTTCACCAAGGTATGCACCCAAATTTCTCTACCTTCAACTTATGTGTTCGAGTGTGTGACAAGTTCTATGATAGTCATGTGTTTTTCTGCCTTTCCCATGTGCTCGGTTCACCCTCAAAACTCTGTGCTTGACCTGCTCAAGGAGTGCGTCGAGGTCTGTTCACAAGTCACAACTTCGTACGCAACTCATTCCTTCACTTCTGTCACAAACCACCAAGTCTATACTTAGGTTGCCTCTATGATGGTTCAGTGCACCTGAAAAACCCTCACCAATCCTATTCTCAAAATACTTTCTCAACAAGTGTGCCCCCCCCCTACTATTTCGACTTCAGTAGTGGTGAAGAGACAAATCTATTGTGATATCACCTGTCACGAAGGTGAAAGTGTGATGAAGAGCTCGCCGAACTATTTCTCAAATGTTTCTCTAATACCACATGTCACGAAGGTGATAGCAAGGTGAAGATCTCACCAAACTCTCTCTCAAAGTTTGCTCTAATACCACTTATCGTTGAGATAGTGGTGAAAAGCTCACCAAACCTTCATCAAAATATGTAATGAATCTACTATGATACCACTTGTCATAACCTGAAAGGAGGCTCGTTTAGATATTGCAATCATTCACCTCCTGAGGGCGTGTGACATCGTGATGGTTCTTACTTGGTTTCTTGGCACACCAATAATACTTCGGCTGGACTAAACCTCTTCACCTAGAGTATACCCATACTCTGTTCTAGGCTACCAATGAGTCACACTCCTACTCTAGTGAAACTCTTGTATAATTAGACAATTTTTAATAGTTTAACACGTATTCATATATAAACATACATCCATGAACATGAGAATCCAAGAGAACAACCATAGAACAAACAAAGACATACACAAAATAGTGTGAGTGACACAAACCATGCCTAACACCCGACTAAATCTTTGTTATTACAAAATAGTTACAATATGAGCACTACCAACTCAATTTACAACTTCAACAGAATCACATGAATCACTTCATCTCACCAAGACACTCATACACAAATCTGACACACCAATACTTTCCATTGCAACCGTCTCTGCAACCTCCTGCGGTGCACCTCAGACATTCCTTTGACCGTATAATTGTTGTCCCTTCATTTCCATAGACTTTTACCAAGATAACACATATTTTAGTTCTTCCTCACACATGCCTCCAATAGACCCACATTTTCAGACTTCCCCAAAACCTCCTAGAGTGTCCCACCCTTCACTACCTCAGTTCGTTACCTCAGAATTGTTCTTGAAATCTCTTGCCAATCTTGTATGCCTTCTTTTGGTTGTGTAACATTGCTCTTATAGGAACTCCAAGGGTCACTTGTGCAAAATTTCATGTCTTTTGGATGTGTTGTGCCCATTTGCGAGCCAACACTCAAATGACTCATTGTGCCCCTCTGTGGACCTAGTGTGCCTATCCAAGCCCATGCTCCCATCAATCATCATGTGTCTCGGACTGGCACATCCCATCCTTGGGAATGCACCCCTTTCCTTCTATGTTCTCTCGTGTTGATCATTGTGAGTCCTTGTGGGTGTGTCTATGGGCTCGTCCAAACTCTCCTATTTGCCCATGTTGTCGAGGGTAAACATGTCTGCTCCTTGGGTGTCACATACCCACTACCTAAATCAGATTTTTCTGGTCTTCTGCCGAATCAGAAGCCCTAAAACATCCATGGAGGACCAGCGTAAGCTGGCTCTTTCTCTCTCCCCGCTCCCGTGTGGTCGCGGGTCATGATCAGAGTTCGAATAAACGCAATACCTCTTTCATGTTTCGCGCCTCGGCGCTACAGTGATGTCAATTTGTTTGACTTGGAAACCGTCGAACCCTGACAGGGCTAGCGATCGGCCAATGGGGGCAAATCCCCACAGGGTTAGCAAATGGCTAATAGGAACAAATCCCAACAGGGCCAGAGAACAGCCAATGAGAAATGGCCCCATTGCACGGTTAAGTGGAATACAGGTGGAAAAGAGGGAAACGCGACATGATGGTCGACATGACAATAGGGGGCCCCACTTCACACACCACACTATTCCGAACCCCCCCCCCCATTAAAGAAAGAATGGCAAGGGTCAGGGTCCTTTGGTCGTTGATCATGATAGATTAATCTTGACCATTCGAGATTTGCACGTCCAAATTCGGACCCTCCCTCCACCCCCACTCCATTAAAGGAAGAATGGCAGGGGAGCTCCGAAATGAAGCCTCATCCGTAGATCTAGGCGGGTGGACTCTAACCATCCAGATCTACTCGCTACATACCTAATGGCTCGTGCTGACATAATGGCATCTCTTCCTCACATCGGGCCGGTCGTTATGGACCTTGAGATTTCCCGAAGGAATCTCATCCCTTCATCGGAGTTATCATCCGAGAGTCCCCGGACTCACCGATCCGGAGACTCCAGAATTCTCAATCCCGGTTTCCGATCGCGGTTAATAATCTCTCAACCGCGTGTCCCTCGTGAAATCGGATGATCCAAATCGTCTCGAGGTTTCCACCATGGAAAATCCCAAACTCTTGTCAATAGGAATCCGCGATTCCGTGATTCCCGATTTCATGGGTGATCTATTGACCGCGTGGCCTACGTTAGTCGGACGACTCGAGGATCTCTCTTGGGGTTTCCACCATGGAAAATCACGAACTCTTATCCTTGAAATCGATCTCACTATTCCTGATTTCTTGAAATGGGTGATCTATTGACCGCGTGGCCTCCGTTAGTCGGATGGCTCAGATCTACTCGGTTTCACCATGGAAAATCCGAACTCTTGTCAGCGGGAATCCGATTACGTGATTCACGACTTCTTGAAATGGAGCGATCTTGACCGGCCTTCATCGATGAGCGGCCTAGATCTATTCAGGGTTTTCCCTATACAGCGGAGTCTTAGCCTCGGGTAACTCACAGCCAGTCAACGAACAACCGGGACTTCATTAAAGATCGGCGGCTCATGTGGTTCCTACCCATGCTGTTCTTCCACGACTCCACGGGCGTGGAAAATATCTGATCGGATACTCCGATGGACCTTGGGATCTACGGTCCCAATTTTTTCACTACCCACAAAGACACAGAAAACCAATTGGTAAGGCATTTAGCAGCCCTACTATCTCCTACTAATCTAGCGGTCGTGGGTGACTGCAGATTTCTCGATGGAATCTTGTCCGTCGATTAATACTTATAACTTTAAGGTACTTATAAGGTTAAGGTACTTAAATTTCTATATTCTTCTTCTTATCTGATGTTCATGAGTGACCACAGATCTCTTTACGGGATCTCATCCGTCGATTAGTTACTCCATCCTTATGTTGTCATCTCGGTTTCAAGAGGATCGTTCCTCCACATGCAGGGTTACTAAGGCCTTAAGCCTTCACAACCGCCTTCGGTTCTTGATGGGTTTTCAAGGAAGGTATTTCTATGAAATTATAGGTACTACGGGAGGTGTAGGATGTCGTTCTCCACGAGAGCCAGTGTGAAATGCGAATTGGGTCGATGCAGCACACAAATAAACGAATTCGGGACATAAACCATCGTAGCCTTTCCGGCTGAATTACACAACTACTAGATGTGATCAAAACACCATATAGACATTCTTGAAGTAGAAGCATTCATAGTTTCATAGCCTATGAGCATAATTATCAGAATAAAAAAATATATTTCAAGATGCCACAGGAAAAAAACTTATCAGAAACACCCGGGGGTTAAGCAAGCTGGCGAGGGGAGGGTGCTGTTTCCACCAGCAGAGTAGGCAAAGCGACTCAGTAGTTTACCATACAGGCTTTCGGACCGATCGTGAGGCTAGCGTCTCGATCGCGATGACCGGGGAGTGAAGAGGTTGCAATCCTTCCTCTCTGTTATCCCTCACTCTGCATAATTGCGAGTTCTCCCCTTATTAATGCGCCCCCAATTGCCTTCTACCCCGCCCTTATCACTCTTGCGAGGGTTGGAGTGGTCACGATTACCTCAGCTGATCCCGGGCGATGAAGCATGGATGGGAGGTTCACCTCCATCCCCTCATCATCTACCTACCGACTGCGAGACGATTTAATTCGAGACCAGCCGGTACTTTTTGGTTCTTCGGGCCAATGGAGTCAAATGCGGTATTAATTCTCGGTGGAAGTTAGCCACCTTTCGAGGTGCCTTCCATAGCCATCGTGGTCTATTTTTCAACACATCCCTCTCGGCTGATCACATGACAAATTCATAATGTTATTCATTTATTGACCTTTTCACAAGGTCATTTACATCACATATTCACATTTATGAGAAATTCATAATGTTATTCACATTTATTGACCTTTTCCACAAGGTCCATTTACATCACATATTCACATTTATGAGTTTGCCATAGTTCTGGCCAGTCTAGTTATTTTTACAAACTGGGGGAAACAGGGTGTTACATTGGGCATGCTCCCAAGTTGTCCCACTCTTGCCCAAACACAACCCAAGTCTTCATAAATTGTTCTAAGGAAAGTAAGGTGTATTCCCCCTTGATGCCACATGTCACCATCGTGAATCAAAGGTGCTCCTACTCACACCCAAATATCTTCGTTCACCCAACCGATTGCTTCATCCTTATGCTCTTCATCCATTTCATCACCGAATCTTCCCAAGGAGCGTGCCCACTCGATGGGTGTTATTGGAGACCTTACATCACCCACATCATAACCAAGAATAATGAATTGTATTGATTCAATGTAAGAATCGAATAATACACATGATATACTCTACATGGCTAAATTAATGTGTCATAGTAGTGATCTAGCGAGATCTTGACACTCACTAACGAAAACCAGAGTGAACTACCACCTAGTCCTAGTTAACCGGCCATGCGGTCATCAGTTAAATAGTGAAGACAAGTGAAGTGGAGAGAATACCATGCATGCACATGGGTAGTTCCCTCCTGGTGATGATCCCAAGGTAAGTGCACCTCACTAGTGATGATCCCAATGCGAGCATGCAACACTTGGTGATAACATTGAGGTTGCCATGCATGACTCAAATTCACTAGTTTAATTGACGTACAAATGAATGATGATTGAAGATGAGTGACATATTTATTTTTGGAGGGAATATTCTTATCTATGAATGGCGCCCTCAACTTAGGTTAATAAACTTAGGAAAAAAAACTACTATGTGGGTGTGAGTGTGTAATATCTCCAATAAATACCACTCAGTAACATAACACAATGCCTAGTAGAGGTGCATCATTGTAACACACTTATACTCCTCTCTAAAGCACACTACCATAAGATTTCAATCTAATATGAAAAATAAATAAAAATACAATACAACATGTCCAACAATCATGCATCTAATGGAACTTCTAAGATACATGAACATAAACTAAAACAACAACATAGAACAACATATAAAATACTAAACTGCAATTCTTGCGAGCAAAAGTTTCATGCGGAAATTTTTTATTTCAGCATATGATTCGACTGGAAAAATTGCTTTATCATAGATTGATCTTCCACGTGAAGATAATTTTGATTGGTTTGTGAATCACCGGCTGCGGGTGAACTATTGTTAATGCCTCATTCTAATGTGGCGTGCAAAGGTTTCCTCGCTAGGATTATGGTTCAATATTTGTGTACTCGGATCTTATTTGCTAGGGGGAAATGATTTCTAAGACAAGTTAAGGTTGAAAGTAAAAAGATAGGTTTAAAATAGAAAAAGGAAACTTGATTAGGCTTGTGACCTATGGGTTTCCAAAAATTCTTAGGGCGTAAAAATTGAATCCCATCCCCAATGGTAAGAACCTGCCCAAAGACGTCGCAAAACTTCCATAAGCTTGTAATTTTGGAAACGACAAGGAAACGACAGGATTTCCATTTTCTACAGAGACCACAAGGTTGGTAAAAACTTAGGATTTACTCTTTGATTTGTGTAGCTAGTGTAAGAATTTATTAGAGGCAGTTCATTTATTTTCTCTGGAACAAAAAAATTTAATGGGAATTGGTGCATGAACATCACAATGTTGGTGTCCTCCTCTATTATGAGTTGTATTTGAGAAATAGAGTTGTATCTTAGAAGGAAGAAGAATTGGGGGTTCTTCTATCATCGAAATCTTTATCTTTTAGGTCCTCAATTCTTTGCTTCCTTCCCTTAACTTTAGATGCCATACTCACTATACCAAATTCAATTGCAGAAAAAATTACACTAAGAAACTTCATTAAAAAAACATATTTTCTTCTTACTAGATTTTAATAGGAGTCTGCAATACAATATCCTAAATATTTAATAAACTTCATTAAAAAAATAGGTTTTCTGCTTACTGGATTTTAATAGGAGTCTGCAATACAATATCGTAAATATTTTAAGTAGGTATATAGTTGTTTGCAAAATTATTAGTAGATGCAAAGGGTTTAGAAGTACATTCAGTAGATTTCAGCAAATAAACTAGGTTCTTTAATACCAACAATATCTTATCGAAAACTATGGAATACTACGCAAAAATGTTGGGATGCTCAAAGAGAGATTATTCTCTATGGATGGAAATTTAAACCCAAATTTAATCGATCTTTCCGTGGGTTTATCTTTGGTAATTCTCCGCGCACGGCAAGCCTCCGTGATCATTCTCCGTGGATGGAAATTTAAGCCAGCTGTGGAATTTCATTTTAATCGATGTTTCTGTGGGCCTCTCTGTGGTAAATCTTCGTGGACGACAAAACTCCTTGGAAGGAGTGATCATTGATCATTCTCACAGATGGAAATGTAAGCTAGTTGTGGAATTTAATTGTAGATTGAAATTTAATCGATCTTTCTATAGTAATTCTCCGTGGACGACCATCCTCATTGGAACGAGTGATCATTGATCATTCTCGTGGATGGAAATTTAACACAGTTGTGGAATTTAATTGATCTTTCTGAGGAGACTCTCTGTGGTAATTCTCCGCGCATGGAAAGACTCCTTGAAAGCAGTGATAATTATCCGCGGATGGAAATTTAAGCCAGTTGTGGAATTTAATTGTAGATTGAAATTTAATTGATCTTTCTATAGTAATTCTCCGTGGATGACCAACCACCTTGGAACGAGTGATCATTGATCATTCTCGTGGATGGAAATTTAACACAGTTGTGGAATTTAATTGATCTTTCTGTGGAGCCTCTTTGTGGTAATTCTCCGCGGATGGAAAGACTCCTTGAAAGCAGTGATCATTATCCGCGGATGGAAATTTAAACCAGTTGTGGCATTTAATCGATTTTTCAGTGCGGCCTTTATGCGGTAACCATCCTGAAGAAATTCCTCAGCCTGGGATAAGTCAATAGTTGAATTTGAGTCTATTCAATGGTATAAGTAAGTGGTTGAATGTGAATTTAATCGATGTCGTAGTCTAAATGCCATCATGAGGAAATTACTAAGCCTGGGATAAGTTAGTTGTTTAATTTGAATTAAATATATGTTAATGAGCTAATATACTAACATATGCTAATGAGGAAAGTATTCGGTCCTTTGACCCCTTTGAATTTAATATATGGTAATGAGGAAAGTCCTCAGTCCTTTTCCCCCTCTTACGATTCCATAATATATGCTAATGAGCTAAGATACTCATATGAACAACAGGCTACCATATACACAGCTATCTCACCTCCCATCGGATTGATTGCTAACATGTTCTCCATACTGTATAAGATATATCCCAAATCTATTTTAAATATCGTTGCGCATTTCTTTCATATTTTCGCAGTTGCCTCATCAATTTTCGTCTCTCTCTCACGCGAAGTGTTCCCTTCGTCTTCTATCGGATCCCACATCATCTATGGAGCAAGTGTGGGAGACAGTGCCAATGGCAGCATCATACCAAGTTTTCATAAACCACAGGGGACCCGTCAAGAAGACTCTTGCCAGCCTCACCTACCATCGCCTCACAAGCTATGGGTTGAGTGTCTTTATGGATAAGAACGAACTTTGCACAGGAGATATTTTCTCCCCTGCAATCCTCGACGCCATTCAGAGTGCCTCAGTTCATGTCGCCATCTTTTCTGAGCGTTATGCTGAATCGAGTTGGTGCTTGGATAAGTTGAATTAGATTTTGAGATCACATCATAAGCGCAACACCAAGATTATTTCCCGTGTTTACCAACGTTGAGCCTTCGGACTTTCGTCACATTGAGAGCGAGTGTTATGCAGACGCCTTTGAAAAACACCAATACAAATGCAGAGTCACCATGGAAGTCTTGGGGAAATGGAAGACAACCCTCAACGAAGCGTCCCATATTTCTGGCTTGCTGTTTAAAATGAATGAAAGGTGAATCCATACTTCACTTATTGCAAATGTTGAAGTATATATATTGAAAACTTGGATGTATGATCTAACAATCCTAAATGTTAACCCTCGAGAGTGGTACACATATCGTTTGGAGTAGCACAAGATTCAATATGAAACAATAGCTCGAGAGACATTCAAATTCAAATGAGAGCGTAGGCCTCATCCATGTGGTTGAAGTATTTGGATTTCTCTATTGATGATTTTGGTTCTATCTCTATAGCTATGATTATTTGGTACAAGCCTCTACCTCTCAGCTGAAGTAGGATTTTTAGTTTCCACTTGAAATAGTTGTGTGGCATATGAAGAGTTGACAGGGAAAAATCCATTTTCTCTGACTTATGAAATCTTCTACACCTGCAAATGACTGTATGTGCACCTTCTTCCTAGAAATCTGTCGGCTCTGATACCATTTGAAGTTTCAGTGAAACCTACACAGAGAACCTAGCTAGTAGAAATTCACACAAAGATCGCAAAAGAAACAGGGAGAGAGATAGAAGAGAATGAGAGAAAAAATAATGAATTGTATTGATTCAATGTAAGAATCAAATAATACACACGATATACTCTACATGGCTGAAGTAATGTTCCATAGTAGTGATNTCACACAAAGATCGCAAAAGAAACAGGGAGAGAGATAGAAGAGAATGAGAGAAAAAATAATGAATTGTATTGATTCAATGTAAGAATCAAATAATACACACGATATACTCTACATGGCTGAAGTAATGTTCCATAGTAGTGATCTAGAGAGATATCAACACTCACTAATGGAAACCAGAGTGAACTACCACCTAGTCCTAGTTAACCGACCATGTGGTCGTGAGTTAAATAGTGAAGACAAGTGAAGTGGAGAGAATATCATGCACACACATGGGTAGCGCCCTCCTGGTGATGATCCCAAGATAAGTATGCCTTCATTAGTGATGATCCCAATGTGAGAATGCAACACTTGGTGATGATAGTGAGGTTGCCATGCATGACTCAACTTCACTAGTCTAACTCACGTACAACTGAATGATGATTGAAAATGAGTGGCACCTTTATTTTTGGAGGGAATATTTTCATCTATGAATGGCACCCTCAACTTAGGCTAGTAAACTTAGGGAAAAAAAATGATAGGTGGGTGTGAGCATGTAATATCTCCAATACTTACCACTCTGTAACATACGACAATGCCCAGTAGAGGTGCATCATTGTAAAAACCACTCTGTAACAACTCTATTACAAATTGTAAAGCACTCAGGCTCCTCTCTAAGGCACACTACCATAATATTTTAGGCCAATACGAAATATAAATAGAAATACAAAGAAACATGCCCAACAAGCATGCATTTAATGGCACTTCTAAGAAACATGGGAATAAACTAAAACAACAACACAGAACAACATATAAAATACTAAACTGCAATTCTCGCGAGCAAAAGTTTCACGAGAAAAAAATATATTTCAGCATTTGAATCTAACCCACCTACAAACATCTTCCTGTTAGGATTGCGGGTTAAAGTTTCATAGTGATATGATTCTACTGAAAAAACTGCTTTATCATAGATTGAGCTTCCCTACGAAGATATTTTTGTTTGGTATGTGAATCAGGGGCTATTGGTGAACTATTGTGAACGCCTCATTCTAATGTGGAGCTCACGTGCAAAGGTTTTTTCGCTAGGCTTATGGTTCAATATTTGTGTACTTAACTCTGATTGGCTCGCGGGAAATGATTTCTAAGACAAGTTAAGGTTGAAAGTAAAAAGAAATGTTTAAAATAGAAAAAGGAAACTTGACTAGGATTGTGACCTGTGGGTTTCTAAAAATTCTCTGTGGTAATCCAAATATAAAATAGTATGCAGAAAATAAATAATTAGCTAGAAATGGAAGAGAAATAATGATATAATCATAACAATACCACAATAATAACATAATAATACTAGAATAACACCAGAAAGAGCACTTTGATTACTAAGAGCAATGTTCACTTTCATCTTCGAGGGGGAAACCTCCAATAGAGCTCTGCTCTATTACAATAATATCCAAGAAAAAACTTATCATACCTTCTATTCCTATTTATACTAAATTTATTTATCCAAAAGAACAATCTAGAGGAAGATCCTTCTAAAAGTGGAAGCTTCTATTAGGTCTTCTTACATTTGGCTTATTCCTCCTTATTGTTAGGCCTTATTAGTATTGACCTTTATTACATGGAAATATATTATTCTACCCACTTGAGGGGTTAGGTAGGTTAGGTCCCTAACATTCCCTCCCCCTTAAAATCATCCTTGTCCTCAAGGATTGAGATGAGAAAATTGTTGCAGAATGTTAGCAGGCTCCCAGGTGGCATCTGCTAGAGTTGTATCTTTCCACTGGAGTAACACTTCCTTGATGGTACACTGTTGAAGAAGACGCTCTCCCTGGTCCAAAACTACTTGTGGTTGCAACCAAATGGATCCTTCTTCATCCAACTCGAGAAGGTTGGTTTGAGTTTGACACTTAGTTCCAATCACCTTCTTTAATAAGGAGACATGAAAAATAGGACGAAGCTTAGAATGATTGGGAAAAGATAATTGATCGTCTTGTTGCTTCATGCAATTTTGATCCATGACCAAATTCTCTTTGAGGGTACGAAGAATAGCCTCACGAACTATAAGTGTTTGGTCAACCGCTTGGACCTTTGATACACCTGACATGTAGGAGAGAACAAAAGGTGGCTTTTGTCCATATATTGCTTCAAAAGGAGTCATGCGAGTAGTTGTATGGTAAGAAGTGTTGTACCACCATTCAGCTAATGGTAACCATTGAGCCCATTGATTTTTCCTTTCAAAGGAAAAACACCTCAAATAAGTCTCCAAACACTTGTTGACGACTTCAGTTTGACCATCAGTCTAGGGATGATACGTGGTGTTGAGATGCAATTGAGTGCCCTGTAGTATGAACAGTTCTTGCAAAAAATTGTTGGTGAAAGTGGGATCTCAATAAAAAACAATAGAATGAGGCATGCCATGAAGCTTGAAGATATAATCCATGAAAATTTGAGCCACATTGGATGCGGTAAATGGGTGTTGAAGAGCACATAAATGAGCATACTTGGAAAGATGATCCACAACCACCATGATGACTGATTTATTGTCTGATTTAGGTAATCCCACAATAAAATCCATAGAAATGTCCCTCCAAATAGCAGGTAGAATCGAAAGTGGTTGGAGTGTGCCAGGAGGTTTGATGGTTTCTCCTTTTTTGTGTTGACAAACATCACATTCTGCTACAAAAGTGTGAACTTCCTTTTTCATACCATCCCAAAAAAAAAGAATTTTTGGCCCAGTCATAGGTTTTGGTAAACACTGAATGCCCAGCTGTGGGAGTAGCGTGAAGCTCAGAAAGCATCGTGGATTTAAGTGGTGACTGTTTACTTAGATAGAAATGACCTTTGTAGCGAAGCTCATCATTGTGCCAAGAGTACGCTGGGGAAACTGGAGAGTTGGATTGAAATTGTTCGATTAGATGTGATATTTTAGGATCGTGTATCCATTCTTGGCACACAGCTTGGAGCCAATCTGGTACAATGAAGGAGAGGGAGAAAAGGGATCCTTCATCTTCATATTTTCGAGAAAGAGCATCAACAACCACATTTTCTTTTCCTTTCTTGTAAATGATCTCATAATCATAACCAAAAATATTAGTTACCCATTTTTGTTGCTCTAGGGAGGAAGGTCATTGCTCCAGAAAATACTTGAGTCTTTGATGATATGTATTAATTTGGAAGCGTTTCCCCGGGAGATAAGGGCGCCAAAGATCTATTGCATGCAAAATATCCAACATTTCATTTTCATAGATTGATTGGCCCAAATTTCATTATGACAATTGTTTGTTGGTAAAGGCCAAAGGTCTTACTTCTTGCATAAGGATGGCTCCAATTCCTCTGCTTGAGGCATCACATTCCAGGACAAAGGTCTTTGTGAAATTAGGAATGGCCAAGACCAGAGTAGTGCACATAATCGCCTTCAAAGCTTGAAAAGCTTGATCTGCTGTGAGACTCCTAGTGAAAGAATTATTTTTAAGGAGAGTAGTGAGAGGGGCTACAATCTTCCCATAATGACGAACAAACTTGTGATAATATCATGTTAAACCCAAAAAACCACGCAATCTTTTGATAGTCTTGGGGAGAGGCCAATCCTGCATTGCTTCAATCTTTTTAGGATCCACCTGGACACCAGCCTTGCCAATAATATGACCCAAGAACTTGACTTCTAAGGTGCTAAAGGAACATTTAGAGCGTTTGGGGAAAATTTGGTGCTGAGAGAGTAGATGGAGAATTTGATCCACATGGGCAAGATGGGATTTCCAAGTTTTACTATAGATGAGAATATCATCAAAGAAAAATAAGAAAAATTGATGGAGAAAAGGACAAAAGACATGATTTGTGAGGCTTTAGAAGGTGGAGGGGGTATTACACAGGCCAAAGGTCATGAACAAAAACTCATAATGACCCTCATGAGTGAGAAAGGTAGTCTTGGGTATGTCAGCTTCTTGCATACATATCTAGTGGTAGCCAGAACATAGATTGAGTTTAGTGAACTACTAAGCACCACTCAACTCATCTAGGAGATCATCAATGACAGGAAGGGGAGACTTGTCCTTGATGGTGAGTTTATTAAGGGCACGAAAGTCAGGACACATGCACCAAGTACCTTCTTTCTTAAGTACCATGACCATAGGGGAAGAATAAGGGCTGGTATTGAGGCAGATAACACCCGCTTGGATAAATTCATGTACTATTTTCTCAATTTCATTCTTTTGGGCAAAGGGATGACGATAAGGGTGAAAATTCGGAGGAAGACTGCCAAGAACAAGGGGAATGGAATTATCATGAACACCAGGAGAAGGAGGAAGTCCTTGAGGGATGAAAAAAACAACTTGATGTGTGGAAATGATAGCTTGGAGGTAAGGATGCACAAAGGGTTTCTCAACGGCTTGAATAGAATGGATTTGAGAAATAATACAAGAATGACCTTTCTTGAGGAGATTTTCCATGCGATGGAAACTATTGATCTTGGGAGAAATAGTTGTGAGACCTTGGAAATGATACCATTGTCCCTCCTGTAGAAATTACATGGTTAATTCCTTAAAATCCATAATAATGGGACCCAAAGTGCGTAACCATTCAACACCTAGCACAATGTCACAACTGTCCATGTCAATGGAAAACATATGAGATTTCAAGTGGTAATCTCCAATTTGAAGGCAAACATTTTCACAACGCCCACCACATTTCATGGACCCACTATTGGCTATCATGATTTGAAAATTATTGACAACACGAATATAGAAATTGGTTTCCTCGGAAATGTGACGATGAATAAAATTGTGGGTGCTACCATTATCAACAAGGATGATGACCTTCATGTGCTTAATATAGCCAATGAGCTTGAAGGTTTGTGTGGAAAAGAAGCCAGTGAGGGCATGCAAGGAAATAAGTGGGTCAACTTTAGGTGGGTCAACAAGCTCCTGGGTAGCATCGGGAAGGGAGTGATATTCAACAAGGGGAACTGTCACATCATCTTCAGAAATTTCCATAAAAAAAAATTGTTCCTTACACTTGTGCCCCAGAAAATATTTTTCATCATGATTATAGAAAAGACCCTTTAGTTTGCATTCAACCATTTCATCCCTAGTTAGTTTCTGGACCTTCAGGGGAGTGACAAGGGGGTTAGGATTAGTGGGTCGAGGGTGAGGAACAAAAGAAGGTTTTTTTTTCTGGGAAAAAAAAACTTGTTGGGCCTCTTTAGCACCTTTAGTATCTTCCAACCAAGTCTGATGGCGAGCCATGAGAACCTGGGATCAAATTTCATCCTTGAGGCCACTGATAAATCATTCACGGAAGAACGCAGTTGACATGCCCTATGTTCGAAAGGCCAAATTCTCAAAAGCAGTGATAAAGTCTTCCATTATGCCTTACGGTTTCAACTTGGTCAAACGAATGAGATAGTGGGTATCAATATCAAAGCGTGCATAGAGCTATGCAACAAACTGGGTGCAGGAAATATATTCCTGACGTGAATTTTTACACCATTTTCACCATTGCCAATGTTTAGGATCTAGATAGAGGACATCATAATGAAGTTTGGACAACTCGTCAGTAATACCATGCAGAGAAAAATAATGCTCCATTTAAGTGACCCAACTCATAGGATCAGAGCTATCAAATTTATTGACCTCTATGCAGGGAAGACAAGGTTCACGATGAAAGGAGTTGGATTGAAAATGCAGAGACTAAGAGGAATCAATAGCATATGGTTGGTCTGATGAGGAAGGACTCATAGGGAAGTTCAACAATTGATTGACAATAGACTTGAGGGTGGTAAATTGGGATGTGAACTTGACTTCCATGGTGTCAAATTTGTGCTCGACATTTTCAATGCGGGAATTGGTAGAGCCAATCTAAGATGGCATCTATTCGATGGATGCATGGGCTTGATTGATGGAAGCTTAGAGTTCTTGGCTGCGAGCGGTGGCCATTTGGAAAGGGAAAGTGCGGGTAAGGAAAAATTGGTGGGTGGGACCACAAAAAATAACTTATAAGTGATAGGTACCATGATGATCAGTGCGAGAAGGGAAACATAATGGAATAGGTGGAAAAATAGGGAAACTGGGAATGGGTCAGGTCCACTGAAACAAAAAGGATTAAAAATGAAGGATATGACTACGATTAGGGAGAAAAGGAGAATCCAATGGAATAGGTCCAAAATAAGTGCATCGGAGGAGTTATACTTTGGCCTAAAGAATACTGCAGTGACTAAGTGCCTAAATGCTTAACAGGAAGAAATGTGTAGTAATTTCGCAACTCGAACGCAGAAGATAGAGTTGCGCGGCAATAGATCTTGTTTGTTCTGTTTTTGTTTCTGTCCCAAGGGTTAGGGTATTTAAGGGTTCTACAGAAAAGGGTTTTCCCTGTGATATAGCTCTCTGATATACTTGCGGGGTCCAACAGTAGTACTCGACCCAATATCTAAGGGCACCAACTAAGGAGGCTAGACCGTGCCCTTAGTCGTACTACCTGACTACCCAGGTACTTGAGAGTATCTTCCCAAGTGTTGTTCTCGGTGGCACTATAACAGTTAGGTGGTCGATCAATTTATCTATGGAGGGATTCACGAGACCTAGGTTGATCCGTATACATGTGTTTTTTGATGCGCTACCACTCGAAGGGGTACCAACAAGGGTTACAAGGGTGGCCAATAGATGTGCGCTTAAGTACCACTTGTATTTATTGCATGTATGAATCGACGACCGTGGTTTTATGCGTGTAATGACAGATCTCTGTAGATTTAAGACGTCAGAATACATCTCTACCCTGGAAAAAAATTAACCCATAGTTTTCTGCCAAGGAAGGTGCTTTTTATACCACTTGTAGTAATCCAGATATAAAATAGTATGTAGAACAAAAATAATTAACTAGAAATAGTAGAGAAATAATGATATAACCAGATCAATACTACAATAATACCAGAATAATACCATAATAACATCAGAAAGAGCACTTCGATTACTGAGAGCAATGTTCACTTGCCTCTTCGAGGGGGCAACCTCTAGTTCTCATACCCTCTATTCTTATTTATACTAAATATATATATATCCAAAAAAACAATCTAGAGGAAGATCCTTCTAGAAGTGTAAGCTTCTATTAAGTCTTCTTACATTTCACTTATTCCTCCTTATTGCTAGGCCTTATTAATATTGACCTTTATTACATGGAAATATATTATTCTACCCACTTGAAGGGTTAGGTATGTTAGGTCCCGAACAATCTCAGGGCATAAAAATTGAATCCCATCCCCGATGGTAAGAACTTGCCCAAAGACATATGCCAAAGTTCCAAACTCTTGTAATTTTGGAAAAGACATGGCAGCTGCAAGATTTCCATTTTCTACATAGGCCACAAGATTGATCAAAACTGAGGAATTACTCTTTGATTTTTGTAGCTAGTGTAAGAATTTAGTAGAGACTCTCCATTTAATTTCCCTAAAACAAAAAAAATTAATGGAAGTTGTTGAAAACACAACACAATGCTTGTGTCCTCTATTGTGAATTGTATCTGAGAAAAAGAAGAATTAGGGTGTCTTCGGTCGTCAAAATCCTTATCTTCTAAGTGCTCAATTCTTTGCTTCCTTCCCTTAACTTTAGGTGCCATATTCAACTTCATAAGATAGAACTATAAGATACAAAACTATTTCAACTTCATTACCACAAAAAAAAAACAGATTTTCTTCTTATCAGACTATTTGCAAAGGGTTTAGAAGTACATTCAATAACTTTCAGTGAATAAACTAAGATCTTTGATAGGAACACTATCTTATCTAAAACTATAAAATATTAAGCATAAATAAACCTCAATTGAGTAATGCATTAATTAAAATCTTTGATGATAATGTGACATAAAAGTGTCAAATACAAAATTCAATTATAAATTCAAAACATAATATATTTAATTAAAAAGTACTAAAAATGATATTTAATGAAACACTTTACCATGGAAATACTAAATAATATTTCAATCCATGAAAAAAATCAAAACATAACATATTTAATTAAAAAATACTTTAAAAAAATGATATTTAATGAAACACTTTACAATGATGGTGATGATGATGATTAATGTTCATTAAGATCTAATTGGTCTATCAGATTTTAAAAGGGTAAGTGATTACTTGTGATTTTTTAGAATTTTGTTTCTATGCTGGAAAAACATTAAGAAAAGCTTTCCAAGATCACCATACTTTTGTTGAATTAAGAGGTTAGGAAAGTTAATAGTGTGATCAATACAAATAAGAAATAATATTTCAATCCATTTTAAATAGTTTATTTGTTCCCATTAATATTTTTTAATTAATAAATAATAATAAGTATATGTAACATTTTTTGTAAACAAATTGAAATCAACTTTTTATCCATTTCTTCACATTATTATTTTTAATTAATTAATAATAATAATTTTTTAATTAATTAATAATAATAAATATATGTAACATTTTTGGTAAACAAATTGAAATCAACTTTCTATTCATTTCTTCATATTATTATTTTTTAATTAATCAATAATAATAAGTATATTTGTTAAAGAATATAGTGAATTTGAACATCCTACCATTTTACATTGTCAAATTTGAGCATCGATAAAATGTGCGGATGCTCAAAGAGTGATTATTATGGAAATTTAAGCCAGTGGAATTTAATCAATCTTTCCGTGGGTCTATCTGTGGTAATTCTCCGCAAACGACAAGCCTCCGTGATCATTCTCCAAGTCAGCTGTGGAATTTGAGTTTAATGGATCTTTCTGTGGGGCCTCTCTGTGGTAAATCTCCGTGGATGGAAATTCTTTCTGTGGGGCCTCTCTTTGGTAAATCTCCGTGGATGGAAATTTAAGCCAGCTGTGGAATTTGAATTTAATCGATCTTTCTGTGGGCTTCTCTGTGGTAAATCTCCGTGGATGGAAATTTAAGCCAGCTGTGGAATTCTCCTCGAAAGGAGTGATATCAGCGAATGGAAATTTAAACCAGCTGTAATTTTTTGCTGACGAATGAAAATTTAAACTAAATTAAATTTGTAGATGGAAATTTAAGCCCGTGGAATTTAATCAATCTTTCCGTGGGTCTATCTGTGGTAATTCTCCTCAGGTGGCAAGCCTCCGTGATCATTCTCCAAGTCAGCTGTGGAATTTCAGTTTAATAGATCTTTCTGTGGGGCCTCTCTGTGGTAAATCTCCGTGGATGGAAATTTAAGCCAGCTGTAGAATTTGAATTTAATCGATCTTTCTGTGGGCTTCTCTGTGGTAAATCTCCGTGGATGGAAATTTAAGTCAGCTGTGGAATTTAATTGATCTTTCTGTGGTAATTTTCAGCTGACAGCAAGATTCTTCGAAAGGAGTGATATCAGCGAATGGAAATTTAAACCATGTAATTTTTTGCTGACGAATGAAAATTTAATCTAAATTAAATTTGTAGATTTATTTATTTGAATGATTAAGTTTTTAACAGATTTGAATGGTTAAATATAATTATGGTTAAATATCTATAATTATATTGTGTAAGGAATTTGAATGCTAAATTCATTTATCAATTTAAAAAATAGATAGAAATTTAAATCGACCATAAAATTTAATCAATATTTTTGTGAAACCTCACCTAACAACCACTATTGAAAAAGTTATTTGTCAAAGTAAGAAGCCAGGTGATTCATAATGATTTAGGTGCAAGAAACCAAATTGAAAAGCCCGCCGGAAGTACCCAGATGCTGGTGCAAAGACAGGTGCAAAAGAAAACACTGATGCTAAATCAATAGTCTCCCAGTGACCATCAGAAGAAATGGGTCTCGAAGCGTCGTTCGTAGGAGCCTATCGTGTTGATTGGCAGATCAACTACTCTACTCGATCCCCCTCCCGGAGAAGAATCTAATGAAGGCTCCCTCGAACATCCTTCCCTCAGCAGTGATGGCCCTAGATTGATGCTCGGCGGATTCAGGAGGGATGCAATCTACTAACAACGACCAACCACACCATTGAAAAAGTAAAGTTATTTGTCAAGTCTACTAACAACGACCAACCACACCATTGAAAAAGTAAAGTTATTTGTCAAATCTACTCACAACCATCATTTGTCACGCACTACTAGCTTCTTTGGGACAAAAAGTTATTTACCACCATACACAATGAAAAAGTTTTTTGTCAAATCTTAATTAAAATTTTTATTTAAAAATATAAAATTTGTCACGGACTACTAGCTTCTGGAAAGAGCGCCTATTCTCAGCCCTTCGAAAGTCTCTGGGAAGGTAAACTAGTCTTATGATCCCATAATATATAGATACTCGTATGAACAGCAGCTATCTCACCTCCCGTCGGATTGATTGCTAATATGTTCTCCTTACTGTATAAGATATAGTCCAAATCCATTTTAAATACCGTTGCCCATTTCTCTCATATTTTCGCAGTTACCTCATCAATTTCTGTCTCTCTCTCACGCGAAGCGTTCCCTTCATCTTCTATCGGATCCCACATCATCTATGGAGCAAATGCCAGAGACAGTGCCAGTGGCATCATACCAGTGGCAAATGCCAGTGCCAGTGCCAGTGGCATCATCTTCTATCGGATCCCACGTCAAGAAGACTCTTGCCAGCCTCATCTACCATCGCCTAACAAGCTACGGGTTGAGCGTATTTCTCGATAAGAACGAACTTCGCACGGGAGATACTGTCTCCCCTGCAATCCTCGGCGCCATTCAGAGTGCCTCGGTTCATGTTGTCATCTTTTCTGAGCGTTACGCTGAATCGAGTTGGTGCTTGGATGAATTGAATTGGATTTTGAGATCACATCATAAGCGCAACACCAAGTTTATTCCCGTGTTTTCCGACGTCGAGCCTTCGGACCTTCGTCACATTGAGAGCGGGCGTTATGCAGACGCATTTGAAAATCACCAACACAAACGCGGAGTCGCCATGGAAGTCTTGGAGAAATGGAAGACAGCCCTCAACGAAGCGTCCCGTATTTCTGGCTTGCCATTTAAAATGAATGAAAGGTGAATCCATACTTCGCTTATTGCAAATGTTGAAGTATATTTATTGAAAACTTTGGATGATATTCGGTTCTAACATTCCTAAATGTCGACCCTCCTAAATGCTAACCCTAATGAGTGAATATATCTGTTTTCCTTTTCAGTGACTATGGGGAGATTTTGGAGAAAATTGTGGATATTGTACTAAAATAAGTGTTTAAATGGGAAGCGTTAGAAGTCGCCAAATACCCAGTTGGCCTCGACCAAGCGGCTGAAGATTTTCAAAATGAAATTTTGCAATACGGCGATTCAAACGATACAATGATTGTGGGGATTGAGGGAATGGGCGGTGTAGGAAAATCAACTCTCGCTAAACATCTCTACAACTTGAGACGCCCCGATTTTAGCAGATCGACTATCTTATGTGAAGTCAGAAAAAGGGGTTTGCCATCTTTGCAGAAGAAACTCCTTTGTTATTTGCTGAGTAATTATGATTTGCACCATATTGACAGTATCTCTCAAGGGAGACGAATTTTAAGAGATTTCTTACCGCGTCTCCCCCCAATTTTTATCGTCCTCGATGATGTTGATAATATGGATCAAATAGAGAGTCTGGTAGACGTGGAT
>SNQJ01S0077181.1:54083-71754 GCA_010110895.2 Picea sitchensis | reverse complement strand
TATAGGAAAGTGCATGCCCAAAGTTCAATAAGCCTCCATAATTTAATATTTAAGTTCTAACTTGATGATTACAATAGTTTTAACATGTTTGTACAATTAGGAGTGCATTTACACTCCAAAAATCATGATTTCTATGCACAAAGATTCATGACCTTTTTATGAAATATAGAATGAATAGGTCAATATTATAGGATATATTACAAGATATAGGGTTGTGGAAAATTTTTACAGCTTCCTATACCAAAAATTGTCTTGTAAAATGAATCAGGCAATAATATAGGAAACATTACAAGCTATAGGGTTGTAGAAAAGTTGTAGAAAAGATAGTGGTGAATTTTGTATGATGAGATGATGTATATATAGGATAGTGAGTAATTCATTCCTCAATATGAGATATATATTCCTTAATAAGAAAATTAATGCTAAAAAATGGAAATTATGTGTTTTTTGCTTGAAAAAATGGCATGTTGTAAAATGCATGCCCTTGAGTGAAAATGCAAGCCTTATGTTAGGATTTGCATGATAAATTCTTGAAAGCATATTGTTAGGGAAAAAATATATCTTATATGAATTATGCACATTTTGCACACTATCCTTATGAAATTTCATGAAAACAAGGCAGTGACGAAAAATGGACGTCCTGTTAGGGAAAAAGGCAAGCTATATATATGTTGTTGTGTCCCAACAATTTGGTTCTAGGTGAAATATATATTTTTGTTTGGGGTTATATGCATGAACTAATATCTATTGTTGCATATGCAACTATAAATTCTTTATTGTGATAGATGATAGATTAATTATTACACAAGTGAAATATTGTGGTTGTTGATTGTTGTTGTATATGAAGTTTTAACATACCTTGGAATGAAAACTACAATTATTGTGTTAGGATCTGCATTATATATTCCTTAAATCACAATGTTAGGGAAAATTCACATCTTTATATGAATTATGCACATTATGCACACCATGCTTATGAAATTTCATTAAAATAGGGCATTGAGGAAAATGCACACCTTGTTATGGAAAAATGCAAGCTGGATATTATGTCTCCAGAATTTGGTGTATGTTGAAATATACATTTTGGTTTGGGGTTACATGCATGAACTAATATTTATTGTTACATATATAAATATGAAATTATTTATAGTGATAGATGATATATTAATGATTCCTCAAGTGAAATATTGTGGTTGTGGACTATTGTTGTATACAAACATACTCAGTAGGGTATTTGTGCAAGAGTTCTTACATATTAGGGTTTAAGATTATTTATTTATATAAGTATGCAATCTTTGGAAGTTGTGTGTGTGTGTGTGTGTGTGTATTTCATGTGCTAATTTCTATAGATATATATTTTATCCATATATTGGATTATGAATGTTCATAGTATGAAATTACCATTGTTGCATTTATAGCTTGTGTATATATTGTAATTTTCATGAAAAATGTTTGTTCTAGAATCCACATTCATACTTGATAAACATATGTTTCTTATTCATAACAACAAATATAAATCTATGCAATTATCATTGTGATATCAAAATGTCAAATACAGGAAACCACTTATGTTTTACTCAAACATATTGCAACAAGATGAGAATGTTGGTGTATATGTGTATAACTCAATCTCAAGTAAATTTTAGTTGTGTGTTTCAACTCCTCACACACTCTCTCTCTTCTTCAATGACTCTCTTTGCATCACACAAAAAGCGCTTCCGCTGAGCAACATCAAACTTAGGCGGTATGTGATTCCTTCCTCATTTTCTTATCTGGTCGTTGACCTAATCCTTCACCATGCTCAAACTCTCCTCCTATCTTGGCCCCTCCGTGGGTTATGACTCATACACCTACTTCCTTCTTATTTTTGTTCTTGTGTGTCATGGCATGCACCATGTTACAATTGTTCTTCTTATCTTCCCACTTCTTCAACAATTAAGGACAATATTATGTAGAATGTTCATGATTGTAACAATAGGTGTAGAGCATAGACATATTAGTAAAAGGATGCGAGACATGAATGATTTCACTGCAATTGAAACACGTGCGGGGTATACCACCTCCCCCACCATATCCGTATATATGATCATGCCCATATCCACCTTGGGGTCCTCCTTGGTATCCACCCTTTTCTAAGCTACCGCGCTCACCATTATTTTTCTCCTCTTGCACCAAGAAGAATTCTTGGGTGTTATATTGCATCAACTGTAGGGAGAGACAACTATTGGCATCATGACCAACGCATTTACATAATTCACATAAGGGGGTGTGAGTTGTTGTCTAATACTTCTATAATTTTGGAAAACAGGATGTCCCATGTCCCCACTATCTACATATCTCACACCATTCAGATTGTCCGGATGGAAATAGACTCGACGCAAATGTAGCCATATAATTTGGAAGGACTAGGAACTTGTCTCAACAATTCCCCTCCGACCGACAGGTAGTGCACCATACATGTTCATGCACGAATTTATATTTTTCCATATATTGAAACTCGATTGATAGATTGGCTAGTTTTGACTTCACCTGTGCCAACCCGACCGATGTTTTTGTGCCTCTCGATATATCCTCCAATCGCATCATGATTTTGACGTCTTCGACTTGAGTCATCACCTTTTTCTGGGTGATAGAGAATTAGATATTATGGAGAAACCCCATAATGAACCATTCTATATGTTGTATGTCATGAATCTAGAACATTAGCATATCCAACAAAATCTCAAACCACTGGTCATAATCCCAGACAGTTTCTCTTTCCTTCTATTTTATTTCTTTGATATTCATTATACATTGGGACTCCAACTTCGACTTCTGAAACTCTTAAAGAAGATACTTCTTGATCTTGGACAAGGAATCGTTCTGTCCCACTGGTGTAATGGCCTTGTATTTCATGTACCATATCAAGTATCTATCCCTAAATGTAGTCTCTAACTGCACAATCTTCGCCCCATCGTCTGTAACCCTCTTCATCGAATATATTGCTTCATAGGTGAACTAGTGTTTCTCTGCATCGTCTTTTCCCATTCCATGGAATACAAGCAAACACAATGTACTATCTTGATTCATCATCTTGGAACTAGAAGTAGTTCTAATTCTCTGACTATTATTGATGGGATCTTTCCACACCACTATCAGTCGGGGTAAAGTATTGATTACTTCACCTTCCTCTTCACTTTCTTTTTCACTTATTTATTCTTCTTCTCTTTCTTCAACTCCAACCTATATTCTATATGATGTGGTTTCTTCTTGATTAAAAATTCACGAGAGGCGGTTTACAAAGGGGGATAGGTTCATCTTCCTCTGAAAATTCTCGTGAGGTGACCAAAGGAGCTATCAATTTGCAGTTGTGCAAGATCATCCAAAAATACCAACTCAACTCCCACACCACCAGGGGATCTTTCATCTTGCATATCTTTTGGCACAACAACAATATACTCCATTTCTTTCAGACCCGACCGAACACTTCCAATGTGTGCCTCATCTCCTGGTCTAATCAATGCATTTCCACCTTGAAGAGAATCATTTTCTTTACTAAGCACATTTCCACTTTGTGTGCCAGTCTCTTTCTTTCTCAATGTACTTCCACTAGAATGAGTACTAGATTATTTTAGACTTTGAGCCTCACAAAGATGCATGACATATTCTCCTTTTGTAAGTGCACAACCATGCAACGTTTCCTCAGATTCCCTCAGTACACCCAAAATTTGCACCCACACACCATACCTGGGCGCTCTGGATTCTCTTAAGGTTGTCACATACCGCAACAACCAAAGGGTACGTTCTTTGTCACCTAGGCCTTCACTACCACTACTATCACTACTAGTATCTTCGATTCCAAGCCTCTTTGCATGATTGTCCTCACCTGCTCTCCACTATGGCATAGTTTCCTGTCTCTCAACACTGCATGGTGTGAGTTTCCTCTTCATTTTGGTCCCAACACATCAATATGCACCCTTGGTCAACTCTTCTCTACTCCTTTTCTCATCCTTTTATCTCATCTCATCTCTTCTTGTGTATCTCTCAGATTTTTTTCTCCTTTTCTTGTATAGGTCCTTTCCACTCGTCACCTCATATTAGCGACATATTGGATCCTCCTCAATGGATCCATGTTTTCCCCACCTTTTCTAAATCCCCCCAGCATTGGGGGGTTTACTTAGCCATCATATTAGTCTCCACTAAAATGACCCTGGAAGTTGATTCCTCCAATTTTTTGCACTCTGAAAGAATTGAGATAGGTAAAAAATGATATAATGATCCAATATGGATTATTTCTTATATGTACAAAAAAAATTCTTAAAAACAAAGGGCATATACCTCACCCTTCTCAATGCTCATTGTCATTCTGCATGGAAAAGCTTAGGTGCATGGGTCTCCAAGGGAATCCATAACAATGAAATATCTAATGGCACAAACATGTCATTTCCCCATGCATGTGAAAGTTGGTACATTGGGCCCACATGGAAATGTGGTGCAATGAAAATATCCAAGTGAGGATGTCATTGTGATTTCCTCAGTGCACGGGAAATAAAGACATGGATGCATTAGGTATACAAGGGCATTTGGCTTAGGGAAATGGTACTCATGGTAGAAAGTGAAAATATACGACATCCTTTTGATTAAAGGGAATATACCTCTAGATTTCCCCTTTGTGATGAGATAACACGTATAAGTGGTCGGGTATACCAAGAAGAATCTCCTTAAATGTCCTTAATCATGGGCAGTTTTATTATTTCATATTAACATACATACCTTTTTTTAATATTTTGTCAAATAGGTTTTGGGTAGTTGGGAGGAATGAGTTATCCTACCCACCAAGGTTCAATTCTCTCAAGTGACATGTTTATTTATTAGCGAGTGACCAACTCCTCTTTTGTCCACCCCATGTATTTGTATGCTGCTAGCACTAGTCATTCAGGGATATATCTCGATAATTCCATTATTTCTTTTGGTGGGCCTCTTCTTGGTTTTCGATGTAATTGACAAAAATTGGACCAACGTGCACTTGGTAGTCTTTATGTTCTGTGATTTGCTGACAAAATTTGGTCCAATGTGCATTTCATGGAAATCCTTGTGCACTTACTCAGGTGTGTGTAGAACTTATAAAATGGATGCACACTTCTCCCTTGGTGTGCATGCATAAAACTTAACCCAAAACTTTTGTTGACAACACCCAATATGGGAGGAAACCTATCTAGAAGGTGAGATTTCTCTGCTCTCTTTTTTCTGGTATAGAAATGATGCAAGTAAAAAGAAATATGCAATCTCTATGGAATTTCCTTTGACCCGTGGCTTGTATGGATGCTACATAATATCTCCTCCTCTTTTATGATCATAGAATAACACTCTCATATTTTGTTCTCATCTATGGAATGAGATATAATGAAAAATAATGGAACCCCTTCTCCTCCTAGTGGCCTTGTATTTAATATAGACCAATAACCATCTAGGGGTAGGTTTTCAACTTCCTCAACCCTCAATTGTGATAGGGTTTTGAGCCTTCTAAAATATTATTAAAATTAAATAAATGGCTATCCCCATATGTATGAGTAATGAGGGTTGACGTAGAATCCTCTCATACCATGGTGGTCAACATAATAAGTCAACTTATGGGAGGCATAACTTTTGCATACGAACTCTAATTGACACACAATCTGCACCATTGGAAAGGTATCATCGTGTAGAATATTGTTAATGGGATGTGCATAACTTTTGGGCACTAGAACATAAACAAATGATGCTTAATTTTTCAAAATGGCTCTAGAAGGCTCTGGACCCCAATTTTCCAATTGGGACATTCCACTAAAATGACCCTGCAAGTTGATTCCTCCAATTTTTTTCACTCTGAAAGAATTGAGATAGGTAAAAAATGATATAATGATCCAATATGGATTATTTCTTATATGTACAAAAAAAATTCTTAAAAACAAAGGGCATATACCTCACCCTTCTCAATGCTCATTGTCATTCTGCATGGAAAATCTTAGGTGCATGGGTCTCCAAGGGAATCCATAACAATGAAATATCTAATGGCACAAACATGTCATTTCCCCATGCATGTGCAAGTTGGTACATTGGGCCCACATGGAAATGTGGTGCAATGAAAATATCCAAGTGAGGATGTCATTGTGATTTCCTCAGTGCACGGGAAATAAAGACATGGATGCATTAGGTATACATGGGCATTTGGCTTAGGGAAATGGTACTCATGGTAGAAAGTGAAAATATAGGACATCCTTTTGATTAAAGGGAATATACCTCTGGATTTCCCCTTTGTGATGAGATAACACGTATAAGTGGTCGGGTATACCAAGAAGAATCTCCTTAAATGTCCTTAATCATGGGCAGTTTTATTATTTCATATTAACATACATACCTTTTTTTAATATTTTGTCAAATGGGTTTTGGGTAGTTGGGAGGAATGAGTTATCCTACCCACCAAGGTTCAATTCTCTCAAGTGACATGTTTATTTATTAGCGAGTATATTATTGTAAAATCTTTGAACGTTATTGTTGATCGACCTTGTTCCCTGAAAATTCTAGGGTTTTACCCTCGATACCATCCTTGAAATGAGGGGAAGTACTCGAGGGTTTTCACTGGCCTTTGTAACCTTTTTTTTTCCAGTAGAAATATCGCTCAAAAAATTATATTAATTATAATTTTTTTTACATATTCATCATAATGTGTAAAGACTAATACATTGCCTTACTAGTCCTTGTCCACTATGAAATAAAGGCCTCCAAAACTTCCAAACCATCTCTACCAATTTGCACATGATCTGTAAAGATGCTGAAAAATACATGACGTCTTTGTTCGACCAAATTAAAAAAAATGATCGTTACATGATGAGTCCTTGCTCGAGAAATCAAAACCACATTCACCCAATGGAGAACAATAATTAGAACAAATTTATATGATTGGCTGGTCCCTCACTTTCTTCATCCCAAGTGAAATATGTAAATCTACCTTTCGGTGAGGATAGGGCTCTCTTAGAAAGAAAATCATCCTCCTTATTGGACTCCCTATATATATGATGGAAATTAATACCTTGAAAGGCTACCATCTGGGCTTTGTAACCTGGAATTTAAAAAATATTCGCTTAATGTTTTAATAATTTTTTAATTGGGTTGAGATGTTTTGGAATCGATTATAATTCAGTGGTTAATTAGCAGTCAGGATAGTCATCATCGATTATTATTTGTGAATTCAAGTTGAGTCATCATTGTTATGCAAGTAAAACTATGCCACTTGAAATGACCCGTTGGTGGTCCATAAAGGGGTAGATATTCACTCCTTCCATATGTATCGTATCTAGGTCTTGGACCATTAACATATTTCCTTATGTCATCGTCGAAACTACTTTCAATAAGATGATGTGATTTTATGTAATTTGATATATTATAATTATATGTAGTGTAATTTCAATCTTTAAGAGATTTTTTTTATGAGAATTATTATAATGGAATAAGATATTATTCATTGTAAAGGTTTTTTCAATTTAGACATCTATTTTGGGTGTAAATACTCAAGGTTAATGTGTCTCAAATTGACAACAATCTTATATATAAAAATAACAATGTAAACATTTTATCGAACATATTGAAATTAAAGATAAAAAATGTCTCTCATTAATTCTCTTCTTTCTATATTTAATTGAACATGTCTAATTTAATATTAACAATATCAAAGAATAAAACATAATGGGAGTGGACAAAATCAATTATTTTTAATAAAAAAAAAATCTCGAATCTTTATAAGAATTTTTTCATAAGTTGTACTTCTACATGGTCTTGGAGTAAAACCTAAAATTGCTTTCAATTGACTAATAGCTCATCTTCCTAAGACAAAAGGAAATAGGTTAATGACCCAAGACCGAGAGGCNAAATCTCGAATCTTTATAAGAATTTTTTCATAAGTTGTACTTCTACATGGTCTTGGAGTAAAACCTAAAATTGCTTTCAATTGACTAATAGCTCATCTTCCTAAGACAAAAGGAAATAGGTTAATGACCCAAGACCGAGAGGCATATGGTAGCAGTGACAGTTTGTTGTAACATACCTTCTTATCCACAACAAAAGATGGGGTTTGGGGGCCTAAATATGCATTTGATGGGAATAATATGATAATCAATTTTCCACATTGTTAGACAATATCAACAATAATCCTTTAAATTCCAATTCATGTATGCAATGAAAATGTTTGGCATCATATACTTAACAACATAAGTCAAGTTTTTAGTGTTTGAAAACAAAGTTGAGATAAACATTTCTCTAGACAACTCAATACGAACTTAAAATCTTATCATTATAATTCTAGATAAATTTTCTTTTATGCAATACAACATGAATTTATGATCTTTATGCAACGCAAATCCAAGGAGTGGCAATGTACACCTTATACCACATTTTCATGATTATGTAAACTAAGCATGATTAACATCAGTCCTTCAATAATACATAAGAAATAAGCTCACATTCTAACTTTGGCTGAAATTCTATCAATATCTCATCTTGATAGTGACATGGGATATCATAGAAATTAGGTTTTGCTTCCTCCTCAAAGGGATAGCTTCAAGGATTTAATGTGAACGATTTCCAAACACATACATGAAATAATTAACACACTACTTAGAAGAGTAATCCAATGTTCATTAGTGTTATATCATCATCTGGACAAGCTTATTTCACTTACAATCCTCTTGCCTCAAAGCCTTCATATTCATGGATATGTATAGGTATTTCAAGTACCTCAAAGGACATGACAATAACCTTGAGAAAAAGAATTGCATAATTCATAATACATAATAGTGAATAATTCCAAGAACTCGTTGAATCCATCCATGAGAATCACACCTTAAATAAGCACTGCATTCTCTTGTGTTCATGAGGGTAAGGGAGATTTATTCCTTTTCTGATTTAAGGAGATCATTTGCAAGTACAAACGAAGATACAACTAAATCCAAAATAGAGATAAACACTTCCTCTAACTTTATTGGACACCCTTGAACTATTCCAAACTCTCATTCATTCACTACAAGCAAATTTGTGAAGGAAAAGGGGATCTGAGTAAGCCTTCTTTAGGGAGGATAACAAAGAAATAAAAAATAGTTTAATATTACTAAAATCATCACCTAACATCATAAACTCATTCATTATATGCATCACATCCTTCCTTATGCTTATTTCCATATTACACCTACATTCCAACTCTTAAAACCCCAAAATTCATCGAAACATGCCCAAATGAGCCACTATTGGACATGCCTACTAGTCCTAAGAGGCCAAATAACTGTCACATCCTCATGACTGCTAGTTGGCCCGAGGATGTGACTCTAGGATGTTTTAGTCTCGTATGTATTTCCTTTCTTTATGTTATCTTTAGTATGGACAAGATAAGCCCAAGTCATTAGCTACTTCCAAGTTTCATTTCCAACATTAGGAAGTCAATATACATATTATGGATCTTTGGATAGCCTAACAAGACAACAAACTCTAGGGATTTGAAATAGTATCTAGATTCTCTTCAATGGTGTCTAATATCACCCAACAATGCTTCTTTCATCTCTTCATGGATCATATATCAACTAAGTTGAATTTTTCTTTCTTAAAACCTCTCTTGTTTCTCAAAACCCCTCATTTTCCCAAGCTCTCATCTCCCCATCTGAATTTGCATGCTTGAATTGAGTGAATGGGTGAGAGGAACGAGTCTTTCCTCAACTCATTTCTTGATTTGTTAAAGGTAGGAGCTGTTTACTACAAAATATAAGGTCACAACATGGTTATAAAAGATAGTTACCAAAAAATAGGAGTTAGGTACTTTGGAATAAGATTACTAAGTCATCATATTTAGATTTCCCTTTTTATTAAACTAATCTCTTAGTCCAACTTAGCACTCTAGAGATAGGTTAATCCATCATCATAAGTCATAGGTCATTCCCCATATTAGACCCCCTTACCCATGTTTCTAGTGGACTTATAGCTCCATCAATGTCCTCCCTACCACTGAGCAATGAAACCTTTCATTAACATTAAAATGATCATGTTTCAAATCACCATGGAAACTACCTCATGGTATTGAGAAACACATAGTAAATGAAAAACATAAATATGAGAAACATACTCTCGAGACAGTTTATATCCATAAATATCAACAAGAAATTATAATATAAACAAGGTCAAGATCAAGGGGTTGAAGCCGCGGTATTGAATCCACCCTCTTATTGACCACCAACATGTTATATCAAGTGGCGTGGTTTTCCTTGAATAACTATGATGTGTTAGCCCACATTTGTGGATAGCAATGAGTGATGACTATCCTCATCTATGGTGGAAGATTGAGTTATAATAGTTTTCCACCCTCAGAGAAGTTATGGTAACACTTGATTGATGGGAATTGTGACCATGGAACATTTTCCTAAGGGTTTCAATCGATTTTAGGAAGACCCAAATTGTTGAATTTTAAAAAGAAATGAGTGTATTATAGCAGAACTTCGCCTCGTAAAAAAATAATTTTAGTTGAAAGATTAAATTTTTATAGTGATTAACTCACTTCAAAAACATGCCCCTAACCTACTATTATCCTTCTATTTATGAAAGATTTTAATTAATAACATGGTAACCTAATGAAACACATTCAAAATCAATATTGAAGGATAAAAAATATTTGGAACAAAGTAACATCTTCCTATTTATGTAAGATCTTGATTACTAACTGAGCTATCTTGGGAAACACTTAAAAAAATTGATACCAATATAATGGTTACCTTTGGTTGGCACTAATATCACCAAAAATAAAACATACCCTCAAAATTATTATTTTATTGTTTAAGTTACTATTTTATTATTTAAGTTATTGATTAAAAATACAAATATTGTGTCGACTTAAAATTTGTATAGAAAAAATTTAAAATCTCTCTCTCTATATAGATTAAACAAGATAGAGAGAAACGACGTTGCAAATACCTGCCAACATTAATATGCATCTGTGAAATTTCATATTCATTTTTGGATGATTAAAGAGTGTTATAGTGGCACTGAGAAGGATGGGTTATGGGAATAGATGTGCGTCGAATCTACAATCAGGTTAAGGTCAAGGTTGAGGTTGAGAACCACCACTAATTTCTATCATCCCCCGTCACAAGTGATTGAGGCAGAGGTTAATTTTTGTCATCTCCCATCATATCCGCAACATTTCCACTGAATGACAATGGCAAATTCAGGGCTTGCATTCACAAATCCTATTGGATCGTCGTTGATCTCATCACACGTGAAAGGCCTCTTTTCTCAGTAAGTATGCAGCTATTGTTGAATTTGAATCTCGAATATTTATGTTTATTATTAATGGAACTCAAGACAAATATCTTTCATGTTTAGATGCATTATATGGCCAAGACATTAGCAGAGAAAGAAACTCTTCAATTTGGTTCAGATCACAGGATTGAAATAGTGACAATAGTGCCATCCCTAGTTTTTGGACCTTCTATTACACCAACCGTTCCAAATAGCATTGAAGAAACTTTAGAATCGATCACATGTATGATTGTGTTTCTTATAAAGAGATAATAACTTACGGTCATGCAAACATTCTTTTAAAATATATGATGTTATGCTAGGGTTCAAGTCTGAGAGAAACACCCAATATTATGAACGGTTAAAGCAACTCCAATGTTTCACTTTGATTAAAAAAATATTTTTACATTTATTTAAACTCACCATTACCACATCGCTACAAACACATGCTCCCAATGTCATCCATATAATAGATTTATTTTTCTATCTCAACGTAGATATTTTGTCATTTCAAACATTCCAAGAACACAATAAATATCAAGAATTTGTACTTCATGATGTTAAACCTGGTAAAAAGAAGCCTAAGATGTCAAGGAGAATAATACAAAAACGTTTTTCATCCTCAATCGTTCTAAAATTAATGAAAGGTGTTTTGAAATGATTAAAGTTCATTATTTAAGATAACTTTATTTAATATGTACATCGAAACTATCCATCGTGCTTGGCATTCAAAACCGTTTTAGCTTTTCACTTGTCATATTTGTTCATGCATGGATAGCGTGTGGAGGCATACACAACCTCTTTGCTCAAGGAATGGACCATGGAAGAACTACCACTAAACCCCGAAGCTCAGAAGAGAACCACTAAACCCCAAAGCTTAGAAGAGAGCCAAGTTCAATTCCTAGGTAGTGTTTTTTCTCCCTTCTTCTCTCCGGAAACATTTCTCCTCCCTTACAATTAAAGTATAGAGAGCCCCCATTCGAGAAATGGAATTCATCCAAATCCCAAGATTTCCATCGCCAGGCCATAGAGCAGTGCACGTATTCCCCGCGTACTCCAAAATTCGATCATTGTTATCAAACAAAATGCCCTGAAAACATAACAACTAATCAATAAAATCCACCATGGTCATGAAGAGTGGGTAGTTGAAATAACATACATGGATCACAAACCACGTCTATTCCTCTTGGGCGTCCTTGACATACATCGCAAAGAATCCCTTCAGAACGTCTTTGGGAGGATACCCACTTTTCTTCTCATGATAAGTGGCGACCATTATGCCTTTTTATATGAGCAAGAAGATTTGAGAAGCTTCCATAGGTCTTAATGTGACCTGTATGCTGACACTGATCCTCATCCTGCCCACTCAAATATGGATGCAATGTCGGCCTGTTTGCACGAAGAGGAGTCTCCTGGCTGAGTGAATGGCTGTGAGAAGTATCGCTCCCATGAATTTGATTATTTGGCGTATAAATCCTTCCCACTCAAATCTGGATGCACTGTCGGTGTGTTTACACGAAGAGGAGTCTCCTGGATGAGTGAATGGATGTGAGAAGTATCGCTCCCATTTATTTGATTATTTGGCGTATAACGCGATCTCAAGCCCTTGCAGAGCACAAATTCTCTCCAGATCTTTATAAACTTGTGATGTCAGAAACAACGACTGATTCTGTGGTCCGCTTGATGAAGATGCATGCAATGTCAGCCAATAAGTGAAGTTCTTCAAGAGACAGTGCCACTACAACTGCATATTCAACTACTGCAATAGAGAATGGTTTCGTGGGCTATGCCACAACGTCGCTGCAACAATAAAAGAGGATTTGAAACCTGGTACGTCTTACCTTTATTCTTCTTATTGTTCTTGGTAGGAAAATAATGAAGCAATAAAATAAAGTTCCAATGAAATGGACAGAATTGTAGCGACTTACTTGGGCTACGCTAACCCAAGTCTGCAAATAGATTGTCTGGTTCTGTTTGAAAGACTTAGTTAATCTTCGACAGGAATTCTGTAACAAGGGTCGAAGTTCGCTGCAATAACTCGTGGCAATCATCAAGGGCTTGTATATGCATCATGTTAAATCTAGACTCTGTATCCAATGAAATCAACAACCATGACAATCTGATCTCCAAAATAAGCAGCCATGGCAATCTGAACACTGATTTTCTCCAATGGTACTTCTATGAACATCTGAGTTGTGAGCCTGCATGTCGTGTGCCTCTCACTTTTCTATATTTTTCTCTTTTACATAACAGTTCATAAGTGAAAAATAAGTAGGTTGATTCTTTTCAATATCGAGGAGATCCACAAAGTACTTTTCAACACTGTCAATACAATGCACTTTTTCTATGAAGTCTAAGTGGATGGCATGTTCACCTAAAGAGAATGAAACTTTTTTTTCCATCCACTCAAAATTCTGCGAAACACCAATCAAGTCACTATAGAGAAATCACATCAACTATGCAGCACAGGTTAAGATAGAGCCCAATTATTTAAAGATACAAACAATACATCTACAAATACAATACATCTACAAATGAATGGAACAAGATCAATGACTTTCAAAGAGAATACCTCAAAAGACAGAAAACTGAAAGAAGAACCTAGTTTCATTGGAGTAGTTTGTACTTGAAAGCATGCTTACTAAGATAGAAAAAGCCCAACACCATCATCATTTCTATTGCTGAGCCTGATGGTAGGACTGAACAGTCGACAGAGACACAACATAACATTTGGGAACGAAGGGAAGAATAAATGATGTCGTGGATGCTCCAAGGAAACTAGTGTCAAGTTGCAATTTTCATGGTATTAAATATACATGAGTATGTGTCGAATTTTGTTATTTTATATATTTAAATAATTTTAAATACTAACAAATACCAAAAGTAAATTCAAACATACCAGGGGCAATTATGTCTCATCACATTGCATTAGCCAATCAAAAAAAAAATAGATTTAAAAATTTCGAAAGATTTAAAAATAAATTTTTATTTTGAAATAAAATCAAGTTGATTGTATATTTAAATAAAACATTGGAAATGGTTTATCATTGTTGTACAAAATGGGCGCATTAATAGCAATTTGAGTGTAGCTAAACATCGCGCCGATTGCTATACTACCTGCCTTGGCAGGTACTAATAATAAGACCTTGAGTACTAAAATATCAACGAGCTAGATTCTTCGCTGAGCACCAAAGGTGTGTGTTCTGATATGAGTTCTCATTACCTAGAGCACCACCAACTGTTTATTCATCCGCGTGACTTTCGATCAATCTGATGGCGAAGCCGTGGGGGCCGGGTGCATGGGCGGAGGAGGCCGAAAAGGCAGACGCGGAGGCAAAGGCCAAAGCCAATGAAGTTGCAGAGAGCGGTAGTTCGGCGGTGGCTGCAGGTGGCGGAGCGGAGAGTTTCCCGAGCCTCCGTGAGGCTGTGGCTGCCGGGAAGCCGAAGAAGAAGAACAAGGGCCAGACTTTATCGATTTCGGAATTCGCCACCGGGATTTATGTCGGGCCGGGCGGGCGGACCCGCGGTGGTGGCGCAGTGTCGGTATCGAAGGGCCTGACGTCGGAGGAGATGATGATACTGCCAACCGGTCCCCGGGAGCGCTCCGCTGACGACCCAGATTACGGTGGTTCTGGGCGGCTCGGCGGCGCATTCCGTGACTACGGGAGGACAGTAGGCGGAGGAGGAGGTGGAGGCGGCGGCGGGGGTTTCAGATATAAGGGCGACGAACAAGGGGGCTCAAACCGGAGACCTTTCGGTGGAGAAGATGACCGGAAACCACAGAATAGAGTTAGTGATTTCGAGCCTTCGAGAGCCGATGAGGTGGACAATTGGACATCGGCGAAGAAAGCCGCTCCTCCTCCTCCGGTGAATTCCTTTAACAGGAGCAGCAGGGAGAGGCATAATGCCGGTGGACAGGCGTCCAGGTATGATGCCGGTGGGCAGGGGTCGAGAGCAGATGAGGCCGACAATTGGACTGTCGGGAAGAAGCCCGAATCAAACGATCACAGATCAGGATCGTTCGGGTCTATGAACGCCGAGCGATGGGGTGGTAGGAGAGGGGAGGGATTTGGCTTTTCAGAGAGGGACAGGGAAAGGCCTCGGCTTGTATTGCATCCGCCGAGTCGTCCCAGGAATGATTCACTGCAGGCATCCCCTTTATCAGACGCTCCACAGGTCGATGCACCAAAGCCGAAGTCGAAGCCGAATCCGTTTGGATTTGCTCGGCCCCGGGAGGAGGTTTTGGCTAAACGGGGCGAAGACTGGAAGAAATTGGACTCGGATATAGAGAGTAGGAGCTCCAGTCTTCCTACCAGCGCCCACTCTAGTCGTCCTCAAAGTCCCACTACTGCACCCCTTCAGGCTTAAGGATAATCCCTTTGGAGATGCGAAGCCGCAGGAAGTTTTGCTCGAAAAAATTGAAGGAGTGGCGCATAAATTTTACTCGTGCCTAAATTTTTATTTTTAGGTTTAATTTTTTTTATTGAAATTTAACACTTGCAATGTTATTATAGTAAAAATAAAATTCTTAGTTTTTTCTTTTTTATTTTGTAGGTTTTATTCTTAATTATTTTCTTTTTTATATATCAATTTTTTATTGAGATTGCATATTATTAATGTAACTGGATTTTTCAAGCAATTAAATCTATTTGTTTAATAAAAAATCCAATTTCAACAATACCAAATTACAATTTTATTAACAATATCATAACCAAATTCAAATGAAATATTTAAATTTGTTCTTTGATAACGGTTACCAATATCAACATTGTTTATTTATTTATTATATTCATCCAAACTAATTTTATGAACAAATTAAAATTTTTAATTTTAATAATTATAAAAAATAAAATTCCTTCCCAACTTTCAACAAAATTACAATTTGTAGATTTGACAATTTCAATAAATAAAATTCCTTCCAAATATAAGGATAATATAATCTAAATAAGAAAAAGAAAATGAATACCCTTATCTCATTCATTTCATGGACCATTGCCATGTACACTCCTTGCAATGCTCGACCTTTGCCATGTACACTCCTTGCAATGCTCTGGAAGGAAATACTTTGCAATGCTCTCGAAGGCAATACGAGCACATACACTTTCATTTCACCGAGATGAGGCTTCGTTTGTGCCTCCCCTCTTTATGACTCAATTGTAGATTTGTTTGCCATATGATAATATATGTAAACATCACGATGCTTTAATGTAGATTTGGGATATTGGAAGACTTACTTACAAATTCAATTGTTGAGTGTGTACATGGGTCCTTATTATCCAATCTGAAATGGGGTTAAAGATGGCCTCTCATTCTATAGTAAAAGAATTTCCTTCTTCACCTTCACTTTGGTTCTTTTTCTTCACCTTCACTGAGTTGATATTTACAACTCTGTCTTTAGACACAAGATAGGAACCTCAATTCACATCTTCATTATTTAGATTTTGTTTTTTTTTGTTCTTATAAGGGTGTGAAGAGGATTTAAGGCTCCTGACTTATTCTCTATTTTGTTTTATATAGAAATATGTAGTGCTCTTGTAGCATTATTTTATTAGTGTGAATTGTAATTTTTATTTAAGCCATAGTTGTGTTGATGGTTTGTGAGTTTATGTGTTGTAGTGTTTTTTTTTTAAAACATAGAAATGTTGTATTTTAATTTTGCATAATATACAACATTTTTATCTATTGTTTCTCACTTGTGCTCACAGTACTAGAATTTTTATGCTTCTGTAATTTCTTTGATAAAAACATAATATAACATGGCATTTTTACTTTCAACTGTGGAAACTTATTTTGTCATAATTTAATTCCATTTGCTCAGATCTTTCAGTTGGTATCAGAGCAGGTTGATTGCAACATTTTTTATTTTGGAGAAGAAGAAATGAGCCATAATTCAAATGTTGTACAATACTAGATTCCTCTTTTCGGTGAGGAAAACTATGAGTACCGGTGTGTGAAGATGAGAATTATTCTCATCTCACAAGTCTTATGGATGCTTGTTTCTATAGGTTACATATAGCCATCTGATCAAGATACCTACAATGCTCTCTCTGTTGATCAGAAGGAAGAATTGAAAGAAAACATGAAAAAGGATGTCAAAGCTCTGTTCATCCTTCAAACTAGAATTTAAATCACAATGTTCCCAAAGATTGAATAATGTAGTAAGTCCTATGATGCTTGGGAAACCTTGGAGAAGGCATAGAAGAGACTTATTACTAGAGTTCAAAATATTGTGAATGCTATTCATGCTCATGATGAATCTCTTTTTTTTGTTTGTTTGTTAATTTGTGCGAGAACTGTTGGCTACGCGATTAACCTCTGGCTTGAGAAACCGCGACTCAGGGGTATCTAAGCTGTCAAAATCACCCGGGGATCGCACCCGGCC
>SNQJ01S0077181.1:39017-54033 GCA_010110895.2 Picea sitchensis | reverse complement strand
GGCCTGAGCCACACCAACCCTTAACATGGTTGGATTTTTTGTCCCCGCAGGTTTCGAACCGATGACTTTAACATTATGGAGTGGCTTAACAACACACTCCGTCACCGACTGTCCTACACCTCGGGGACTCTCATGATGAATCTCTTGAAGATAGGAGGATTGTTGAATTTTTTTTTAGAAGTCTTCCTAAAAAAATTGATCTCGTCACTATTGCTATAGAGGAGTCAAGGGATTTATCATAGCTAACCCTTGTTGATCTGTTTGGAAGCCTTCAAGTACACGAAGACATGTTAAAAAAGCATGAGGAAACTCATAATCAATCTTTCCAAAGCAAGTTGAAGGTTGATGACAAGAAGAAATAATATTCCATTCCCTTGAATGATGCTTCTATTTTTTCTTTATCATCAAATAGAGGAGGTAGAGATTTTGTAAGATCCAAATGAAGAGGAGGCCATGGTAGAGGAAGAAATACTATCCCTGGGAGAGGTAACTATCATTGTAGCTATTCTAATAAATATGTTCACCTTGAAAGCTATTGTTTTAAGAAAAAAAGAGACATCGATGACCACTCAATCAATTTACAGTAAAGATGAAAGTGAAAACTCTCAAACTTTGTTTCTCACATGAAACCTGTGCCATAAAATTTAATAATGGAAGTATCATGTATATACATGATACTTTGTTTGTTCCAAGTTTAAAGAATAACTTGATTAGCATAGGGAAGTTGAATTCTAAAAACTACAAGATTGTTTTTGAAGGAAAGTTTTGTAATATTTTGAACAACAATGGCAAGAGGTTTGGCCACATTAATTTTGGATCTCTTTCCTTCATCCAAAAGAAGAACTTGGTAAGAGGTTTTCCTTCATTCATAGAACGAGATAATATGATATGTAAAGGTTGTGAAATAGGGAAGAAACATATATATAACTTGAATCCCTGTCATCATTTTAGAGCAAGTGAACTTTGGCCTTAGTACATGAAAATATTTGTGGCACCATGTAGACCTTATCTCTTGGAAAGAATATGTATTTTCTTCTTTATGTAGATGATTTTTCAAGTATGTCTTGGATTTATTTCTTAAGTGAGAAGTCTCAAGCTTTTAGTTACTTTAAAAATTTTAAAGAACTAGTTGAGAAGGAATCATGATACTATTTGAAAGTATTGAGAACTGATCGAGGTGGAGAATTCACTTCTAATGAATTCAAAGAATTTTTCAACTTACATGGCATCAAGGAGGAGTTAACCACTGCATATACTCCTCAACAAAATGGAGTAGCTAGATGGCTAGATGCATGTTAAAAGAAATGATTTTTTCAAACATGTATCAAGAAGATGAAATCCATAGAACTATATATATCCTCGACACAAGTCCTACAAATATGGTAAACAATTCTACTCCTTATGAAGATTGGTTTTGTAGAAAACCAATTATTTCTCATCTAAAAATATTTGGGTCTGCATACTTTTTTCACATTCCTGCACAACAAAGACATAAATTAGATGGAAAATAAATGAAATGTATTTGCATTGGATATTCATAAGAAATAAAGGCTCATAGGTGTTTTGATCCACTTACTAATAAACTTTATGTTAGTAGAGATGCGATGTTTGTTGAAGGGGGAGTTAATAACAAAAATGAAGGAGAAGATAAAGTGCTTACTCAACATATTGAAAACTCAATTTTTGATAATAATGATCAATCTTTACAACCCTCTAGTGTAAGAAATGCAGGCTCATCTTCAAGGAGTTCTCCTAGAAAAACAAGTTTGAAGGAGATATATGAGACATCTAGGTATGCTGGTGATAATTTTTCTCTTTTTTCTTCTGCCCATGTTGAACCTTTTAATTTTAAAGAATCTTGTACTGATGAACCTTGGGTGCAAGCCATGGAGGATGAGATGTCATGGATTGAAAAAAAATGATACATGGGAGTTAGTTGATCTTCCTAATGGAAAATCCACTATTGGTGTAAAGTGGATTTACAAGCTAAAATTTAATATGGATGGAAGTATTTCAAAGTATAAGGAAAGTTTAGTTGCAAAAGGATATGTGTAGAAAGAAGGCATTGACTATGCAAAAACGTTTTCTCAAGTAGCAAGACTTGAATCTGTAAGAATTTTTCTTTCCATTGCATCTCAGTTAAAGTAAACAATTTATCAAATGGATGTTAAATCTGATAAGTTCTTAAATTGATATTTGAAGGAATAAGTTTATGTTGAACAACCTCAAGGTTTCAATGTTAAAGGGAAAGAAGGTAAGGTTTATAGGCTTAAACAAGATCTTTATGGTCTTAAAAAATCCCCTAGAGCTTGGTACTCTAGAATTGATAAATATATTCATGACTATGGCTTTATGAGAGTACACTGTAGAAAAATGTCGTGGAATCATATTTCATCATTGTTTTCTTATATGCAAATGAATTAATTTTTATGAGAACATCATCCTCACTTGTGGAGGAGTTCAAAGAGGAAATGAAATCTGAATTTGATATGTTTGATTTAGGATAAATGATTTTTTTTTGGATATGCAAATCACACAAACAGTTGCAGTTATAGCCATTAGTAAGTCCAAATATGTTGAAGATTTTTTGAAGAGGTTTAACATGCATGGTTGTAAACATGTGAGTACTCCCTTAGTTGTTGGGAGTAAATTGATGAAGGAAGATGAAACTCCACCTTGTAATGCCACTCTTTATAGATATTTTATTTCCAGTCTTATGTATCTGACAACCACTAGACTAGACATCATGTGTTTTGTGAGTGTGGTTGCCAGGTTCACGCATCAACCTCATGAGTCTCATTGGCGTGCAACCAAAAGAATCCTCATATATGTAAGTGGTACAATTTTTTTTGGATTGTTTTATAATGCTACTAATGATTCCAATGTTGTATCATACACAAATGCACATTGGGCTGGTTGTTTGGATGATTGAAAGAACACTTATGGATATTCTTTTCTCTTTGGAGGAAATCTTGTTTCTTGGAGTAGAAAAAAACAACTCACTATTGCTCTATCTAAAAATGAATTAGAGTACATTGAAACGTCATGAACAAGTACACAAGTCATATGGATGGAAATATTGTTTGAATACTTGGGAATAAATGTCAATAAGCCAATCAAATTCTATTGTGACAATCAAAGAAAAATCTCCATGATGAAGAATCTTGTATTCCACAGCAGGAGAAAACACATTGATATTCGACATCATTTCATTCAATATATTGTAAAACAACAATTCATCTCTTTCGAATTTCGTCGATATGAATATCAACTTGCAAACATTTTCAATAAAATCTCTTCCAACGGATAAATTAGAAAATCTTAGACTATTGTTGGGAATCAAAAAACTTGACATCAAGGGGGTAATTGAAATAATTCATGCCTTGTTTTTAGGAATTTTTTGGGCATCTGGACAATTGCTAAACTCCAAGTTTAATTTTTAAAACTTCCAGGTGTTGGATTTAGATTGTTGCATTTTCTTCTTCAACGACAACAATGGAACGTCACGTTGTTGATGGACATATATTTAAACTTTGTTCTATGTTCTTATCATGATGTGAATAGGATCGAAGGCTCCTGAATTATTAGCTATTTTGTTTTGTATAGAGCTATGTAGTGTTGTTGTAGCATTATTTTATCAGAGTGATGTATTTTTTTAAACCAGGGTTGTGTTCATAGTTTGTGAGTTTATGTGCTATAGTGTTTTTTTTGAAAAACTAGCAATGTCGTGTTTTAATTATGCATAATATACCACATTTTTATCTATTGTTTCGTACATATGATATTTTTGGGTGTGGTTCTTTAAGGAACCATTTAATTCCATTTGCTCAGATCTTTCAACTATCAATCTGCACCCCGTAGCAGAGAAAATTGTATAGACCTTCTTCTTGAACACCAATCACTACAACATCATCATTAGATTTTCCTCTTGGCCACATGATAACTTCACCATCAACGAAATAAACTATGAATCCTTTCTCATCCAATGTTGAGATAGAAAGGAGATTCTTCTTCAAACTAGGTACATACAAAACATCCTTCATCTTTATAGGTTTTCTCGAATCTAATCTGTAAGAATCTTCTCCTACTCCTTTAATGGGATACTGATAGTCATCACCGAGCTTCATCTTGTGAGGTGAATCTTTTTGAACTAATTCTGAGAAAGAATCCTTGTAACCTATCATGTGCTTATAAGAACCACTATCAATAAGCCATGTGTCACTTCCATGATGAAACATGAGGCATCAAATGATGAGACATGAGGGATCAAATGATCCTTGATAGAATCATCAATGATTATCTTTTTCTTAACCAAGTTCTTTTTGTATTTTTCCTTGGCCTCATCTTCCTCTGGTTCTGGAATTTCTTCCTTGATGAAATATTCTAAACCATTCTCTTCTAGAATGAGCATCACTCTATACTTCCATGCTCGGAAGTTATCAATGCCCTCAAGCTTCTCATCCAGCTTAGTGGTGGGAGCCATCTTTTCCTTGAACAAAAATACAATAAGAAAACAAAAAAATTTCAAAAAAAAGTTTTGAACTTACTAGAGAGTGTTCTATGCCAAAGTGATCTACTCTAACTTCAATTTGCAAGTGTCAGGACATATTGATCTAGGGTTTATGAGGAAATCCTAATTTTTCAACTTGAGAATTTTTTAGATTTGATCTAGGGAATAGATGTGCCCTCCTTAGGAAAATGCCTTGATGGATTTATCTTGACCAACGTCCTTCAGAAAGAGGGTGATGTCATCACCTAGGGTTTTATGCATAAACCCTAATTTTCAAAAATTGCAAAAACTCCAAGACTGGTCTAGGGAAAAGATGTGCTAGGACTAGGAGAGTCTTCATGTGGTATTGATTTCCCCAACAAGTTCTTATAGACTGTGAAAATGGATTCTTTTAGGCCTTCTTTGATACCATGTTAAAATTTTGCTTAATAAGTTAAGTGTATTCAATATTCTTTAACTTTAAACTATTAGAACAATAACTACATGCATAAATATCACTGAAAGAAACACATTCACAATATACACAATATTTATTTTGGGAAACCCTCTTGGGGGAGAAAACCCAATAAATATTATTCAATATAGATTCGTCAATAGGTACAATGTCTCTCTCAAGAGAGATCTCACCAAACATAAGATAATAAGAAGATAGACCAGAAAGTATAACCAAAATAGGGTAGCGCACCACTAGACCAAGATAGGCCTCCAAGAGATAACCAAAACCCTTCTCTAGATCAACCTTACTCTATAGTTGCGTCTCCTCCTAAGACTTGTGCATTTTTACTTGAGAGAGAGAACTTATGTTGATTTTTTTCCAAATGATGCACCTAGCCTCTTATAAATACAAGTTGAGCCACCCTTTAAATAGGCCAGGGCAAACTTGTATGATTGACACTTTCTAATTTACTTTTGACTTTTTCAAAGCCACAATAGGGATGAATTTTACAAAGGCATAATAGGGTTGACTTTACAAATACAACATAATATTATTCTTTAGGGTTTTGACTTGGCCTAATACAATATAGATACAATAAGAATATCTTCCAAGGCTACTCAAATTTCAACAAAAAAATGTTTACCCCTTTAGGTGGAACAACGAGATGATTCCAAGCATGGAGTAAAATGAGTAGGAGAACCCTCCTACCAATTTGATTCAGGTAACTCTATTTCAATAAATTATGTATTTCTTGTACAAGGTTTAAAGAAGAATCTTCTTTCTATCTCTGGTTTAGAAGATCGAGGCTTAATAGTAGCTTTTGTTTATGACCAAGTCCTTTTATGGCCTAAGGGTTCAAGTATAGATTCAACCATTGTGATTGGTGTCCAAGAGGGAGGATTATATAAATTAAAGGGACACCCAACACAAGCCCTTGTACACAACAATATTATCTCTAGTCAGCTATGGCACCGAAGACTTTCTCACCTGAACTACAAACCCTTTTCAGTTTTGAGAAATATAGTTACATGTCTACCAAATATGCAGGTGGAGCATGATGGAGTATGCAAAGGACGTGCATTTGGAAGGAATGCCAAGGGAAGTTTTCCAAGTAGTGACAATATATCCAAGGAGATCTTTGACATTATACATTCATATGTATGCAAAAAAATGGAGATACCATCTCTAGGTAACTTTTTATATTATGTAACTTTTATTGATGATTTCTCATGTAAAAGATGGATTTATTTCTTGGAAGAAAAAGATGATTTTTTCAATAAGTTTCAAGAATTCAATGCTTTAGTAGAAAATATCTTTGGAAGAAAGATTAAATTTTTGAGGTTAGATAATGGAGGTGAATACAACTCAAATGATTTCAAAGACTTTTATAGACACGCATGGATTAAGAGGTATCTGTAAACTCCCTACGAGCCCCAAAAAATGGGGTTGCAAAGAGAAATAATAGATCAATTGTAGAAGAAACAAAGCAATGATCCATGACTGAAACTTACCCATGCATTTATGGGCAGAAAAATATAGTACAGTTGTATATGTCCATAACAGAAGGCCTCATAAGATATTTGGGAAAAAGACACTAGAAGAAGTATTCATTGGAAAGAACCCATAAGTCAACCACTTGAGGATATTTGGATTCCTAGTGTACATACATGTTCCCAAGGAAAATAGAGTGAATCTAGAGCTTTCCGGAAATAAGGGCACCTTCATTTGACATAGTGAGACTTAAAAGGATTATAGAATATACATCCCTAGACAGAGACATATTGATATTAGAAGGGATGTCACCTTTGATGAATAAGAAACCTTCAGGAAATCTAGATATTCTCACATGGAAGAGGACAAAGAGGAGCGGGAGGATCCAAAGGATGTAGTGATTATTGAATCTAATCCAAGAGAAGATATCCCATAAGATCAGAAAGAGAAAATAGAGCCAGAGATACTGCTAGATCCACCCAAAGAGGTTACAATTACCAAGAAGAGACCAACATGGCCCTGTAACACTTTGCAAGAAGTAGATAAACATGCAACTCACAATGGATCCTTTAGAGAGAGCAAGAGACCACACAAGTTTTCTATCTATATGTCACTAATGAGTATGATCATTGATTCATAACCTTCCACTTATGAGGATGCTACAAAGAAACAAGTGTGAAAGGATGCTATGATAAAAGAGTACCAATCCATCATGAAGAATGATGTGTGGGAAGTAGTTTCGAGACCAGAAGGGAATTCACTATTGACTTCCAAGTGGATCTACAAGATCAAGCATGTTGCAGATGGAAGCATAGAGAAGTAAAAGCTATATTTGTGGCTAGAGGATTCTCCTAGAAAGAGGGAGAATACTATGACGAGTAGCTAGGTACACTTCTATTAGATCTATTATTTCTATTGCTTCTTTTATGGGTTGGAAATTACACCAGATGGATGTAAATACTTCTTTCTTGAATAGTGTAATTAAAGAATAAGTATACATAGATCAACCACAAGGTTTTGTAATCTGTGGGAAGGAGTCCCATGTTTGTAAATTGAAGAAATATTTGTACGATATTAAGTAGGTACCTAGGGAATGGTATTCCATAATAGATAATTATTTGATGAGCTTGGAGTTTACAAAAAGAGATGCAAATCCCAAACTTTAATACAAGTTTGAAGGTGGTTGCCCCTTGATATTGGTAATATATGTGGATGACCTATTTCTTACATGGTATGAGAAGCTCATAGATGGGTGAAAGAGGGAGAACACATTAGATTTTGAAATGAAGGATATGGGGTTGATGCAGTATTTATTGGGGTCATAGGTGTGGAAATCCCAAACTTTAATACAAGTTTGAAGGTGGTTTCCCCTTGATATTGGTAATATATGTGGATGACCTATTTCTTACATGGTATGAGAAGCTCGTAGATGGGTGAAAGAGGGAGCACACATCAGAGTTTGAAATGAAGGATATGGGGCTGATGCAGTATTTATTGGGGTCATAGGTGTGGAAAAGACTAGATGAGATCTTCCTTAGCCAAGGAATGTATACAGTTGAGATCTTGCAGAGATTCAAAATGATGGACTGCAAGTCCATGAACATACCTATGGTTACGAATATGAAGATATTGAGTGATATTCTTCTTCAGATTTGGTAGATCCCATGATGTACAGATAGTTGATCGGATCCTCGATGTACCCGGTTAAAACCAGGCCAGATATATGATTTGCAGTGAACACATTGAGTCAGTACATGGTTGATCATAGACATGTACATTTGGTATCAACAAATCATTTTTTGAGATACCTACATGGTACAGTTGGAAATGGAATCAAATATGTCTCCAATGGTGAATTAAAGTTGCAAGGTTATACATAATTTGACTGGGTGGGGAGTGTAGTGGACAAGGAAAGAACATCAAGATGTTACTTCAGTTTGGGATCATGTATGATCCGATGGTTGAGTATAAAATAGTCATTAGTGGAACTTAGTACGATAGAGGTAGAATATATAGAATCCAATGTTACAAGATGTGAATCATTTGGGCTTCAGAAGTTTCTTCCATGGTTATTTGATCTAGAGTTAGTGTTACACCTTAAAATTACTCACTTCGATAGTGTCGCAAGTGTCGTCATTACGAGTGTTGTAAGTGTCGCATCTTGTCCGCAAGTGTCGTCATTACGAGTGTTGTAAGTGTCGCATCTTGTCCGCAAGTGTCGCATCTTGTCCGCAAGTGTCGCATCTTGACCACAAGTGTTGCAAGTGTCACAAACATCATATTTCCATATTGCATATATCGTGCCTCTAACGAAATCATAAAAACACTTAAGACACCTCAAAGGTTAGTTTGGAAGAAGAGAAATCACTTGACAGGAAGTACAAGCCTTTTACCATTGGAAAAACCACTCAAAAATGAATTTTGGAGAGGAGCACTCCCCTACCCACTGTCAAGGAGTGCTGACGCTCCCTGATCCTCTTTGGGGGATTGCTTTAGCACCTTGTGCACCCTTTTGGGGGAGTGCTACCCTTTTTTGAGAAAATTTTGGGTTTGTTGAGGCAAATCAGGGAAGAATCCCTCAATTCCTGAAGGTGGTTGGATTCGAATAGATGGTCAAGGCATGATCTTAGGGGAGATCCTCATCTAAAGGAGAGGAATCCTCAACTTATCCCAAATATCTCTCAAGTAGTTGGACCTCTCCAAGGTTATATAAGGAGGCCTTCTCATGGTGAAAGGTACATTAGAGACTAGAGATTGATACCAAACTTATGATCCTATATGTGGTATTGACAGAAAGAATGGAGATTGAGAATTACATCAAAATTATGATCTCATGAGTGAGATTTCATCAAAGAAATCAATGTAGATTACTTGAGAAAAATGGTTTGACAAGGAGAACTGCAAGAAGCTGCTGCACCTTCATTCAAAGGATTGTAGGTACTTTTACTTGTTCTCATTAATAATCAATGCTTGGCCTGTTTCTTTCAAACTTATGCTTGTTCCATACACTTTTGTCTGTAGTAGATGGATCTATATTTGAGCTAATCCTAGTAGAGTAGGAAGTCCATTGTATCTTTGTTTGTTCTACAAGACTTATCATGGAGCTCAGGATCGAAGCTCAGCCTAGAATTTGCAGGGACAAACACCATTGATAAGGTACATATATTTCTTCTTCTCATTCGTATGTTAGCTTGATTAGATCTAAAACGATGTCAATGTCCATGTTAAGAACTTTTATGTCTTGGCCTTAGGAGTCTAGAGACCAAGAGGGACTCCACTTGTCCGCAGGGGGATTCACCTACAACATAAATTGACAACTGCACTGGGGATGAAGCTCTGATTTTTGTTTCCATTGCCAGATCTTGTTTTGGCCCTTTGCCCACTAATTTGATATTCTCCACATTGTCTTTTTTATTCTTATATTTGTTTGATTGCCTCTTTATGTCACCAGGATCACCTTGATTGACTGAATTTCCTTGATTTTTTTGAGTTTCTAGACATTTTTCTAAGCTTTTGGAGCAAAGCACTCCTCCCCTGTTGTTGTTAGAGTGCTAGCACTCCCTTTTAGCCTTACACGGAGTGCTGGAATGCTCTGGTGCCCCTTACTCCAGAGCGCTACCCCATTTTTGTGAGAAATTCTCCAGAATTTTCATCTTCTGAAGCTATTTCTTGGTTTTGGCATATGCTCAGGGTCTCATACTCTCATTCCATCTTGGTATTGGCTTTCAAACACCTTATTTCTGAGAATTCATCCTCTTTTGTTTGGGATTTTTACATTTTATTTCTTTTCCTTGAAGCCACTGTTTGTCTTTGTTGACCTAGAGTTAACTTGTTGTTTTCTTCTCCTTTATCTGTCTGAGTGAGAAAATTTGTGAGGGAATCCAAAGGTCTGTGAACCTTTTCATTTGATATTTGAGGTCAACTTTCCATCATTTCACTTTTGTTTGAGGTTTTTGGTTCTTGTTTGAAATTTAGTTATCTTTGTCCTTCTTGTCTATTTCACGACGAGAGTGTGTTGTTTGTTTTGTGTGAGTTTTGTTCTGACTGTTTAATCCTGAAGTCTGATTGACATTTAGAAGTTTTACATATGACTATCATTCACATATAAGTAAAAGGACATATTTTAGTGATTGGTTTGGATACTAGAAGGTATTTATGAAATTTTTAGCATTACATTGGATTTCATTGAGAAACACTTGTATGAGGACATTGCATCTTAGTGTTTGATAGTGAAAACAAGTTTCTCTCTTTCCCTTAAATAACCATTCATAGAAAGACAAGACTGCTTATCATTTTCTTGTGCATATTTTTTGGGAATTGAGTCATCATACCATCAGTTTCATTGTCATGCACCCTTTGAGTAAAGAACAACCATAAAATCAACGCTAATTAAAAATTATCTAGAACAATTTTGTTTTTAGGATCTTCCACCAACATTATACTAGGATTAGCACTTTGGATTAGGCTGTGAGTACAACTCTCCAAAGTTTTTCAAAACAAAAATTAGCATATCGAGATAGGAAGAGTCAAATCCAATTGTCATATAGGCTTTCTAGGATCCCCCTCTAACACAGGGGTTATGCACGAGGTCGGATTCGGGTGAATTATGGAGATTTTACCTCCGTGGTTTAACTATTTGTAGTGTTCAGATCATATATTGGGGGTCACTTGAGGGTATACCCATGATTATGTGTGGGAGCCTCTCGAGTTGATTTCAGACTTGTTATCTTGCCCATACGTTGGGATCAGACTATCAATTGTACCCGCCCAAGGGTTGACTACGAGTTGGTGTCCTTAGTTGTTGTAATCCTTAGGTACTTACATGAGGTGACGGTGAAGGGAAGTCTCACTGTACCTAGAACAGACATTGGTCAAACTCACTTGGTCTCCTTGGAGGGTAAATCCACAATTACTGTGTGGAAGCTTGCACCAAGGTGAAAGTCTGTTAAGCAGGTCACCATTGTAACTGTTCCACCATATCATAGCCCCTTCTTGAATTGATCACACGACATTGGATTTCATCACCAACTAGTATGATCATCGAGAGAAGTCTTTTTTGCTTGGTTTTGATTCCTAGATTTTATTAGCGTATGTTGTTTCTTTTTGTTAGTTGGCCCTAGATTTTCAGCGTGTACTGTTATTCTCCAAAATTGAACCTGTAGACAATAAATATCTTCGCCAATCGCGTAGGATGCAAGGGCTGCATCTGGAAGGCTACCAACCCTTACCTCATAACCTTCCATAAGACAACTACCATGGAGAGGTAGAAAATCAATCTGACGTTGGGAGTGTTGTTACTCCTCCGTTAGACAATCAAGAAGGGGCTTTGGTTACAGTTGAGAATCCCACTCCTCACACTACATCTGTGTTGGTAACCCCTCTTGAACCAATTTTGCTTCATTTAGATTCCTTTGGGAACGTCATAGACGAAGAGGTCCCACAGTTACTGGAGAGAGATTTTACCAAAACATATATGGGATCCATAGAACCAACCTTTGGTGATGAGTATAGGACTCATGTTCGTCCTACCACTGCAGTAGATACAAATCCCACACCTGCTCGTTCTGTATGGAGGACTTCATCAGGACGCGATCTTTATGAGCATTTTGAATCTATTTGACAACCATTTCATCCTCATGACCCTCTTGGTGAAACAAGACCATCCGGTCAAACTATGAATCACCCCATCGATCAGGTCATTAACCCTACTATTGCATCAGCACAAGTCTATCTTAATGCTGGACTCATCATCTCTACTCATTCCCAAGGCACTTCGATCCCTACCCTTACTTTTACAAACTTTCACTCTATAGCTCCACATGTTCTGCACGATCTTGTTGGGACATGTTTTCACTAGAGAATGTAGACCCTTGCCAGCCAAATATAATCGACTAGAGGGAAACCACCATCTAGCGGACCTATCCCTCTTGGAGGACCACCATTCTATGGTGGGCCTACCCCTCCCAGAGGACAGCCCCCTTTTCATGTTCCTCCTGGAGGGAAACCTCCCTTTGCCAGTCATACCCCAGTCGTTAATCCACCGCTGGCAGGGGGACAACCTTCGTTTGCTGGAAACCCTTCACAATCCTGGGGAGTATCTTCGGGAGGCACATTTACCCAACCCCACATTGGGGGACACTCATATCATAAACCACAAGGAGGAGTATTAAATTCTGTTCCTTCTGGAACATCTTATGGACAACCTTATCCGGATGACATCCCAAACACCACCTAGAGTGCTCAGGGACAACAACCTTATCCTCCCCATGGGTCTAATGTGTATCTGCCTTCGGGATATACTCCTTACCCTCATCAACGGAAATTTTTTTATCCTCCTTATGGGCAAGCAAATCACTTGGCTTATAATGCTTAGAACCCATCGGGTTTTGCAAATGTTTCTCAGCCATCATCGGATCCTGTTTATTCTGGTTAGAAACAACCGTATGTAGGAGGACCTATTGGTTACAACTATCCACCTAACCCATTTTATGGTCCTATTGGTGTTCCTATTCCACACCAGTATCATCCGCAAATTAACTGACAACTACCTTTCCTTAAGACTCTGGATCTCCCAGACTTGTCTCGGTTAACTAATGATCCTATTTTTCATTCACCAGTTTGGCCAGTTATTCCAGCTAAACTTCCTTTCGATATTCCAAAATTTGATGGAAAATATGGAGAATATCCAAATAACCATGTGATGACTTTCCATTTGTGGTGTTCATCAAACTCCCTCATGGATGATTATATACGTTTACGTCTTTTCCAGTGAACACTTATGGGTTCAGCAACAAAGTGGTATATTGAACTACCACGTGCTTCTTTTCATGATTTCAACTCCCTTGCCATGTCTTTCCTCACACACTTTCAACTACCTATTCGCTACAAGACAGGTATTGAACTCTTGAACTCCCTTCGTCAAACTGACTCAGTGCATATCTCTGACCATATTCATGAGTGGAGACGACAACAAAGGATGATCAAGGTAATCATTCCTGACATATTATTGGCAGAATGGTTTACTAAATAACTTTTACCCCCGATCGCTCGCGATGTTGCTATGGGTGGTGCAGTCACCGAGGAAGAAACCATTGCTCGGGCTTAGTACTTAGATTTGGTTTATTCCCAATCTGGTACTTTGTATGATTTGCTTCCAAATGCTGCTTGAGATAATACCGATCCATCCAAGATGTCATCCTCATCTCATGCAGATGGTGTTATCGGTTCCGTCAAAACTCAATCTACTTCCCAATCGACCACACTCTCCTCTACCTCCCCCCAAAATCAGATCTCTAAGGTGAATTCAGTTCAATCTTCCCCTTCACAACAATCTGGAGGTAATAAGAAGACAAAAAACAAATCAAAAAATACTAATAACAATGAACAACCAAAAAATCAATCTCAAACACCTACTACCGAAAAGCAACCACGACGGAAACTGAAATTCCCATGTATCATTTGTGGTGAGATTCACTACACTTGAGACTGTCCACATCGTAATGAAGTGGCCAAACTTTTCCAGGGAAATTCAGAACCCCCTGTGCCTACTCAGCCTTTTCCACAACAACAATCCATGGTTGCTCAAACCCCCTCTCCTGGGGGCATTTCTAGCCATCCTCATGATGAGGCCTCGACGAGTGCACATATTTATATGTTTAATGGGATTAATTTGAACACTCTCTTTAAGACATACGACACACTAGGTAACCTTGACAAAGGAAAAGTCACTAACAATATCGGTACTTTACCAGATCCATCATCGTCCTACGTTAGTCCTCCATTGGTTAATTCTCTGTTTGGACCACTTCAGATTGAGAACCCTACATTTGACTCTATCTTACGCCCTCCCAAGAGAACTATTCATAAATATACTAGAATATAGAAGATGGTGTGCTCTTTTTACCATTGACAATGCCCTCATCACTGAACCATAGGCCGAAGCCACCCTCCGAGCACCTTAACCTTGACTGAGAATTACTCCAGAAGCAAACCCTAGGCTAGATATCCAAACAAGGTGTAGTGCATCTTCCTCCAAGGATAGTGCACCATCAATACCTGATCAGATAGTCCAAAACCTAGCCAAGAGATAGTCCAAGCCTATACTGAAAACTAGCTGCTGCTGCAACTGCACCTGCAGCCCTCCTCCACATGTGCACACCAAACTGGGAACTGCAATGCACACTAGTTTCTCTCTGTAATTCTGAGATGTGTCAAATGAGAAATGGTGCCCTATATTTATAGTGGTTCTGCTAGATTTGTTGGGGCCAACTTCTCCTTCTGGATATGTGTTTGTTCAGTATATTATTATTATTTCTAGCTGACTTCTTCTCTTAGAGGCTAATAACCTAATATAAATTATCTTCTTGAGCCGACAAGACTTCTAGGGTTATTAGCCAACTCATCAGGGTTTTCTCTTGCTTTCCAGAGTCTTCTATTCTCGTCAGGTTCACACGTGGAGGTAAATACCTCCCATAGCTACCATAATATTAACACTCCCTCCTAGCTAGGGAGGTATTACAGGTAATGGTCTTGAGCACAAAAACATACCATTTACCCGGTAGCATCAATATAGTCGTCTA
>SNQJ01S0077181.1:2474-39007 GCA_010110895.2 Picea sitchensis | reverse complement strand
GGAGCTCATTCTTCAGACTCATAACTTGTCCAATGTTTCTGACTGAGAAGAGATTTGTTAGGGCATCGTACATCTTCTTCAATGAGTCAAGATGGGAGATGTAGGGTATTAAGTGGTATTTTATGGAATCCACTATGATATTCATAGAATTGATGTCAACATATTTGAACTTCTCCATAGCTGCAACGTTCTGCAGTTCCTTCTCTTTTCCTTCTTCAAACTATGGCTTCATGATCTTTCCTTTCACGATATCCGGCTCTTTATTCTTAGAAAGGATGAGGTTGATCCTTGTCTTCCACGCTCTGAAGTTAGAATCTCCATCTAACTTGTTCTCAGACTTCATAGAGTTAATCATGGCTGCTTGACTTAGTCAAACCCTAGATTTGACCAGAAATTCAAACTTCACGTCTTGGCTTGCTGAGAGATCAGGAGATGTGCTAGTCTAGGGTGCACTGATCTGTCCGGAGATTAGGTAAGTCTCTTCACTTAAGGTGCCTTAATGAGAGGATTAGGGTTTCTGCAACTACTCCTACTAGTAACCCTAGAGATAATGTCTTGGGAGCTACTTCTTCTAGTAACCCTAGCGACAGTTCCTCAGCGAGCTCAATATCCTGGAGGCTATGTTTCCTTCTAGCGTTTAGAATAAATGAAGGAGGTGTGGGCCCATAACCTACTAGAATACATAAGATGGTGTGCTCATTTTACCATTGACGATACCCTCGTCACCCAACCATAGGCCAAAGCCACCCTCCGAGCACCTTAACCTTGACTGAGAATTACTTCGGAAGCAAACACTAGGCTAGATAGCCAAACAAGGTGTAGCGCATCTTCCTCCAAGGATAGCGCACCAACAATAGATGATCAAATAGTCCAAAATCTAGCCAAGAGATAGTCCAAGCCTATACTAAAAACTAGCTGCTGTTGCAATTGCACCTACAGCCCTCCTCCACATGTGCACACCAAACTGGGAACTGCAGTGTGCACCAGTTGCTCTCTGTAATTCTAAGATGTGTCAAATGAGAACTAGTGCCCTGTATTTATAGTGGTTCTGGCAGATTTGTTGGGGCTGAATTCTCCTTTTGGATATGTGTCTGTTTAGTATATTATCATTATTTTTGGCCGACTTATTTTCTTGGAGGCTAATAACCTAATATAAATTATCTTCTTTAGACAACAAGAGTTCTAGGCTTATTATCCAACTCATCAGGGTTTTCTCTTTCTTTCCGGAGTCTTCTATTCTCATCAGGTTCACACGTGGAGGTAAATACCTCCCACAACTACCATAATATTAACAAAATCTACCTTTAATCCTATTTCACATGCCGCCCAGAACTACAACATTGCTGAAGATTTGGCTCAAGCACCATGTGCTATGTTTGCATTAGAAGTTCTACAACACTGCCCCGGTCAATGTAGAACACTCTTGGTTGCTATTGGCACTGTTGATCCTGAGTCGTCCAACCATATCATGTTTAACCTGGACAATTATACATCTCAACTCTCCCACCAACTTGCTTTCCAAGTTGATGTTGTTGTTCACAATCAACAAATCCACCGAACTATTTTGGATGAGGGAGCCTCAACTTGTGTCATGTCTTTATCATGTTGGAAAGGTTTAAAATCACTCGCACTTAACAAATCCTTGATGATGTTATGCGCCTTCGATGGGCGAGGTTTTCATCCCCATGGGATTTTACAGTCCCTGCCCATCCAATTGGGTGGAAAAAACTGTCACTGTTGATGTCGAGGTGGTCGATGCTCCCCTCGATTACAACTTGTTACTTGGAAGAAGTTGATTTTATGCTATGAATGTCGTTGCCTCGTCGGTATTTTGATGTGTACAATTTCCTCATCAAGGAAAAATTGTCACTGTTGATCAGTTAGATTTCTGCACGACTAATGCTCACGCTCCTGCTACCAACAACATTCCTTTCTTGGGAGACCACAAGATCACGTATGAAAGTGTTGGTGTTGGCTTACTGAAATATTCTAGCCTTATGGGTACCTTCCCTACACCACTTCCACTGACTACACATCGTATTGCCACTGTCAATATGATTTCGATCGCGGCTTATCAATCTTTGGAATCATCTGACCTTTGGATTGTACCTAGTCCATTTGAATTCGATGCACTAGGTGACACTATGCCACTTAGTTCAGCTGAAACATCATATGTTTCTATCCAATCCTCTTCTCCCTCGTCGGCTGACCAACATTTATTGGCACCCGACAATTACTCGATGCCATCATGGTTAAGTTCCTTATTGTTTGTGATCGATTACATTGCTCCAATTTTTCCCTCTGATGAATTTATTATGGAAATGTTGAACATTGACGAGCTACCTTGGGATGATAACCATCATAGATCCTCTTTTATTCCCCCTTGTGAATAAATTCGGGTAGATATACAGTTTATCTCCCCTCCTGATGTCAATTTTCCATCGTCTCCCATGCCTTCAACTTCCAATGATTTGGATCTGGTAGTTGACATGGTGATCTCTTCGATAGGGCTATTGGAGCCTGATCTCCTTACCCCTATCGCGACCCTCGACATGTGTTCCTTCCAGAGTGATTTTCTTCCATCCAATGAATATCTCTTGGAAGCCATGATCGAGTTTTGTCCCTTGACATGGTGTCCTTCCAGAGCTCTATTCTCTTGGAAGCCATGATTAAACAGAGGTCACGAGCATAGTTTTTCTCTCTGTGGAAAGCTTGTTAAAAAATGAAACAGAGGTCATGAGTATAGTTTTTCTCTCTGTGGAAAGATCGTTAAAAAATGAAACAGAGGTTACAAGCACAATTTCTCTTCTCTGTAGAAAGCTCATTAAAAAATGAAACAAAATCTTTGAGCATAGTTTTCCTCTCTGTAGCAAGCTCGTTAAAAAATGAGACAACAATCTGGGGATTGAACCTGAAGCCCTGAGCATAGTTCTTTTTCCGTGTCAAGCTCATTAAAAAATGAAACAATCACCTCTCTTGAACGTTCTTTTCATCCAATCTTATCCTTTTTCTCCGTCTAGTAGAGAAATTGGTGACAACCTCACAGTCAGTGAATGAATTGAAGCTTGGAGGGAATGTCTCCAGCCTTTGATGATCATTCTAGAGTTAAGCCACTAGCTTTCAAGCTGGGGGCATACCGAGCTTGGTCTTTGTTCTTTCTCGTGCTTGAAAAAACATGAGAATGTAATTGAGTAGACTTTTATCATTTTTTCGGACTCGCATGGATATACGAAAAAGGAACCCCTTGGAGTCATCTTTGAGCTCTTTTCAGACTCTCTAAACATGAAAATATTGTCGAGTGATCTTGCTTCCGTTCCCACTCGTTAAAAGGTTTGAAAGGGCATCTTTCAAGTGATAATTTATCTCTTTTTCGGCCTCGCGATACTAACATTACAAAAAAGGACAACATTGGAGTCGTATTTAAGTTGTTTTCAGACTCTCTAAATATGAAAAACCACCGAGTTTACCTTCTCTCGACTCGTTAAATGATCATACATTGAAGGGCCCATATGGGACCGAACCCTCACTTCTTCCAATTTGTTAAACAAAGGAAGAGGGACTTAACGAAGGTGAGTCATATCGAGCATGTGTTACCCTCCTCGATCTTGTTAAATTAAAAAGAGTTACTGGTCTATCTGGATGGGGGAAAAATTGAAAGAAACAAGACAAACAATTTTTTTAGAACACTACCAGTAACTCTTACGGTCGCCCTTGAACACGACACTTTGTCTTTTCACACATTTTAGTCTGCTCAACCTCTGCACTAAGCCAATCCTCTGAGGCTTTTTTACTCCTTTGAGTCACCTGACAAAAGTCACATCATCCACTACATTATCAAGTTTTGGTCCATGTCACGTTTTTGCTGATGTGCCTAAGTGTTCAAGGGAAGTATCTGCCTCGAGAGTCAACCATCACAAATATCCTGTTTCAAAACCCGTGTCAATCCATAGTCATTTGATCTACCAATTACATCTCTGTGTCAATTTCCTATCGTTGATAGAGGATTCATCAAGGCCCTCCTTCGATGAGTCTATTCTTATCGACTTTAGCACATTATCCAGGAGCTAGACTTAGAAACCAGTTAGTACCTTGGGACCTGCATGACTCAATGGCAGGCCTCCTCGTGTCCGACAGTGGGTTTACATCATTTACCTTTGATCGAATGATTCCACGGATGTTCAACTTCATATCATCTATTCACATCCGTTGGAATGTACTAGAGTACCTTGGGAGTCATTGACATCAATGGTGATCTCCCTCGCACTTGTTAACGGTTTACATCATTGACCGGTAATCAAGTGGTTTCTGCTATGTTCGACATCAGGAAAACTATTCACATGGTTAGATTCGTATTACATTGATATCGGTAAGAAGACCTTGGGTTGAGTCATCACTCTTATATGTACTTTTCCCAGGTTGCAAAGGAGTTCTTTTGAACTATGACACATATACTGTTACATAGATCCACTTTGTATTGGTCATGGCTATGCCTTGTCATCTCGTAGATCCACTGTGTATTCTTCGTGGATACGATCATTTTAGGCCATAGGAGTATATATCCACATTGTATCTTCAGTGGCTATACCTTTTGTCAATATAATTATGGATCCATAGTGTATTTTATGGCAACCATACCTAAAAAGTCTTTATCACTCAAGCATAGGTATGCCTGCTAAAACCACTCAAAAATGAATTTTGGAGAGGAGAGCTCCCCTACCCACTGTTAGGGAGAGATGGTGCTCCCTAAGCCTCTTTGGGGGAGTGCTTGGGTTCCCTGTGCACCCTTTTGGGGGAACGCTACCCTTTTTTGAGCAAATTTTGGGTTTGTTGAGGCAAATCAGGGAAGAATCCCTCAATTCCTGAAGGTGGTTGGATTCCAGTAGATGGTCAAGGCATGATCTTAGGGGAGATCCTCAACTGAAGGAGAGGAATACTCAACTTATCCCAAATATATTTCAAGTAGTTGGACCTCTCCAAGGTGATATAAGGGGGACTTCTCATGGTGAAAGGTACAATAGAGACTAGAGATTGATACCAAACTTATGATCCTATGAGTGGTATTGACAAAAAGAATGGAGATTGAGAATTACATCAAACTTATGATCTCATGAGTGAGATGTCATCAAATCAATCAGTGTAGATTACTTTAGCAAAAGGGTTGGACAGGGAGAATTGGAAGAAGCTATTGCACCTTCATTCAAAGGATTGTAAGTACTTTTACTTGTTCTCATTAATAATCAATGTTTGGCTTGTTTATTTCAAGCTTATGCTTGTTCCATATGAGTTTGTTTGTTGTAGATGGATCTATATTTGAGCTAATCCCAGTAGAGTAGGAAGTCCATTGTATCTTTTTTTGTTCTATAGGACCTATCAGGGAGCTCAGGATCGAAGCTCAACCTAGACTTTGCAGGGACAAACGTCATTGATAAGGTACACACATTTCTTCTTCTCCTTCATATGTTATCTTGATTAGATCTAAAAGGATGTCAGTATCCATGTTAAGAAATTTTCTGCCTTGGCCTTAGGATTCTAGAGACCAAGAGGGAATCCACTTGTCCACAGGGGGATTCACTTACAACAGTAAGAGATAACTTTGATATACTGTGATAATGAAGGTTGCGTGAAGCTTTCAGAAAATCCATTATTTCATGACAAGTCAAAGAATATAGAGATAAAACACATTTCATCTGAAACATGGTGAAAAAAGGAGCAGTGGAACTCTGGTACATATCGACAGATGAGAAAATAGTAGACATTCTCACCAAGTCTTTGTCTAAAGTGAAGTATCATTAATTCAAAGACAATCTTGGTGTGATTAAGAATTTACACCCTCACTGAGAGGGAGTTGTGATGTTTCTCCTACAATGGGAAGATACTCTCTCTCTGACTAATGGATTCCCAAATCAATCATGTGAAGTGATTGAGTGATCCAAAATGGATCCTGGAGCCAAGATGGGGTCCAGGAAGGCCTAAAAATAAAAGTTCTCATAATTTCTTCAAAAAGGACGTGTGCATAAGCCTCAACGATATGAACCCAATGCAAGTTGAACACCGTATGCAAAATATATTTTGGTCTATTTGTTTTGTCAAACATGCAAAAGATGATAACTGTACAGTCCGTACAATGCTGATGTGGCAACTAACTGTACAGGACATATGGTTGTACAATGACGTGGAAGGTACAGTGGTGCTAATTGAGCAGGTGCAAGTGGATGAATATGAGTTTGACACTTGGTGTTTATTTGGGCGAATAACATGGTGCCACATGGCCTAGTCATGGGTTGCCACTTGGCACCTGTGACCCCTCTATTGGTCATTGTGGTAAAAGTTATGTGACTCCCTGGGAGTCGAACCCGTGACCTCTGGTCCGGGTGGTGAGTGACTTTGCAGGGGCAAGATACCATCCCACCCACTGTATTCCTTGTTAACTATAGTGGGAAGTTTATATTTAAACTTGCAACTTTCTAATATGGGTAGATTAAAGGGATGGGGCCTAGCCCTAGCCCCGACACTCTCGCAATATGACCCCTACCTCATGACCATGGATTACTCTTTTGTATGATGGCATGTGGGTTATACATTTGGCGCGGTCCCATGTAAATTTTCCATATGACCTAGAATTCCAGTCTTTTAGTACACGTAGTGGGGTTAGCATCGATCGACAGGGCTAGCCCACCGACCAGGGCACGTAACCAGAGGTCACGACCAGGGGCTAAGATACCTGTTTGGATCATGTGTAAGAATAGGATAGGGCCATATGGCCACACCTGCGACCAAGGGATAAGAGCTAAGGGCTAAGGGCCAGTGCTAGCCTAGCCTAGGGCCACATGGAGGGCGCCCACATGACCAGGAGCTCAGGAAATCAGGGTTGTGCCCTTATTATTTTCCAAAGTGGGTTTTATACCTTATAATATGATTTGTAATGTATTTTTAACCATTTTTGGGAGATTTAGTCCATTTTTGGGAGATTTAGTCCATTTTTGGAGGATCTTAGGCCTTTCTTGAGGCCATATCTTGGGGGAAAGTTGGGAGTTTGTTGCCAACTTCAAGTCTATATAAAATAGAGGTTCTTGAAGCCAAGAAAGGGAGGTTTAGATCAGGAAAATGCTGATGAATTAATGAGGCAAATCCATTTTTATGGAGGGAAGCTATTGATGAGCACACCTTTGTGGGCCATTTTTGGGAGCTTCGTTCATTCGTTTTCAATGCTGTCAGTTTTGATGGGTTCTTGAGATCTAATAGAACATATCTAGATAATTTTTGTAATCCATTGGCACTTTTATGATGTACATTTAAATATTTGAACATAAATAATAAAGCCTCACCCACCGAGACAAAGGCCTAGAGACGTAAGCGAGATTGCCGAACTTCGTTATCATATTTGTTGTTTATAGTTTGTTGTTCCTTTATTCTTATTTCCAGATCTGTATATGTTATATGGTTGCCTTTATTCAGCATTAATTCTTTCTCTTTCATTAATTTCCTAAATGGTATTTAACTCATGCAAAATATCTCAACCATTGTTGTTAAAAGATCTTTTCGGATCAAGTGGTATCATAGCTAGTTGACGGTTGGTTTTTGAGTTTGCATGACTACCAGGAAAATGGCATCTAAAGAGGGAATTTCTCAAGATGAGAAGGATATGAGAACTACTCTCTTTTCCACGACAAATATGGTGAAAGTGTTGTATGAAGATTACTTGGAACGAAAGAGATCGGTTCAAGGGAAAACTTCAAAGAATGACAAAAGAAAAGAAGAATTGAAGGAATTTCCTTCTACACCTGATTCAAAAATTATCTCTGAGGTATGCAGTGGAAGTCATTCATCAATTTCTCATTATTCCCATCAAGATGGTTCTTTTAGTGCTTTTGAAAAACATACAAAATGTATAGGTCTGAAATTGCTAACCAATATGGGTTATGAAGAAAAAGGCCTTGGAAATAAGGGCCAAGGTATCGTTAATCCCATAGAGGTTGTGGAAATACCTTGTTATTTAGGATTGGGATATGGCGAAGAGGAGATTGGAGAATGCTCCAAAACATTGGAAGCAAGTGATGCTTCAAATGACCAGCCTAAGTCATTGCGAGATAGATTCATGAAAGGTGATGATGTATCACTCCATGATGGTGATAGTGAATGCAGGTCATCTCCAAAGAAAAGTGAAGATAATCAAGAAAGGTATAATGGTCATGGTTGTTCCAATTCTCTTTTTGATTATAAAAAGCATAATCATGTAATCCAAAAATTGTGGAATATGTATCCTTGTATGTTTTGTCATTCACCCAAGCATTGTGTGGCTAGGTGTTGGAAGAGAAAATATTTGTACAAGAAATTTATGTCGACCAGAAAGGAGACACAAGATAAATACTCAAATCCACAATGAAAGAAAGATAAGGGAAAACAAGTTTGGATGTCAAAAAACCACTACATGTGTTGCAACAAGGGTGGACATCAAAAGGCTAAATGTTGGAAGCGTAATTCAGAGCTTCCTCTAAAGAAGGAAAAAAGGATTGTGAATGTACTCACAAAGGAAGAGGTAGTACCAACAAAGAAAGAGGAACACCATGAAGGAAATAAAATAATCACTTGGTTTTGCCAGAATTGGATGTCACATCTTTATTGTATTTTGCTTCCATTAATGTAATCACACATGTTGAAATGATGCCATGTTATAAAATCATTTTGAACAACATAGTGTTTTGTTTTTATACTTATGAGTATGTAATCAGTAAGGTCCATTTTGTAACCTTTTGGAGGACCAAAAGGTATTTAGTGGGGAGGTGTGATCCAGAATGGATCCCAGAGCCAAGATGGGGTCCACGAAGGCCTAAAAATCAAAGTGCTTAGAATCACTTCAAAACAGATGTGTGTGTAGGCCTTGTCGATATGAACCCAACGAAACTTGAACGTGATCAAATGGACACCGTATACGAAAGACATTGTGGTCTATTCATTTTGTCAAACATGAAAAAAATGTTGATTGTACAGTCCGTACAGTGCTGACGTGACATCTGACTGTACAGGCCGTACGACCATACAGTGACATGGCATGTACAATGGCGTTGACTGGACAAGTATAGGTGGACATATCTAAGTTTGAAATTTGGTGTTTATTTGGGTGAATAACATGGTGCCACGTGGCCCAGTCATGGGTTTCCATGTGGCACCCCTCCATTGGTCGTTGTGGTAAACGTTATGTGACTCCTGGGGAGTCGAACCCGTGACCTTCAGTCAGGGAAACAAGTGAATTGGAAGGGTTGGGCTACCAGGTCACCCACTGTATTCCTTGTTAACTATAGTGAGAGGTTTATATTTAAACTTGCAATACGACTGCTACCTCATGACCATGGATTACTCTTTTGTATGTTGGCACGAGGGTTATAATTTCGGTGTGGTCCCATGTAAATCTGCCATATGACCTGGAACTCCAATATTTTAGCCCACGTAATGGGGTTATCATCGGTCGGCTAGGCTAGTTCTCCGACCAGGGTGCGTAACTAGAGGCCATGACTAAGGGCTAGGCTATCTGTTTGGAGCACGTGGAATAATAGGATAGGGCCATATGGCCAGACTTGTGACCAAGGGCTGAGAGATAAGGGCTAAGGGCCAGTGCCAACCTAGCCCAGGGCCACATGGAGGGTGCCCACATGACCAGGAGCTCGGGAAATCAGGGGTTGCGCTTGTATTATTTTCCAAAGTGGGTTTTCTACCTTATAATATGATTTTTAATGGATTTTTAACTAGTTTTGGGAGATTTAGTCCATTTTTGGAGGATCTTGGGTCCTTTTTGAGGCTAGATCTTGGGGGGAAGTTGGGAGTTTGTTGCCAACTTCAAGTCTATATAAACTAGAGGTTCTTGAAGACAAGAAAGGGAGGTTCAGATTAGGAAAATGCTAGTGAATTGTTGAGGCAAACCCATTTTTATACAGGGAAGCTATCGAGGAGCGCACCTTTGTGGGCCATTTATGGGAGCTTCATTCATCTATTTTCAGTGTCATCAGTTTTTATGGGTTCTTGAGATCTAGAAAAACACAACTAGACCATTTTTGTAATCCATTGGCACTTTTATGATGTACATTTAAAGCTTCGAACATAAATAAGAAATCCTCACCCACTGAGACAAAGTCTCCGAAATGTAGGCGAGATTGTCGAACTCCATTATCATGTTTGATGTTTAGGGTTTGTTGTTCCTTTATGATTATTTCTAGATCTGTATATGTTATATGGTTGCCTTGATTCATCATTAATTCTTCCTCTTTCATTCATTTCCTAAATGGTATTTAACTCATGCAAAATAACTCAACCATTGTCGTTAAAAGATCTTATTAGATCACTAAGGGAGTAAGGAGTAGCATGGTATACGTCTTGCCTAATCCATGCAAATTGGCTAGGTGTTATTGGGACTTTTAGCGTGGTATTTTCTATTCCATGTGAAGTGGATAGGTGTGATTTGGACCATGGCATAGCCTTGAATAAGCTATGTGAAGTGGTTATGTGTGAATGAGGCTATGGTGGTAGTATTTCTCGTTCCATGTGAAGTGGATGGGTGTGATTGTGACTACTAGAAGAGGAGACGCATAATATATACTTGCAACATAGTCTTGAGACTATGATGGTATTCTTTCCCATGCCATGTGAAGTGGATGGGTGTGATTGGGACTACTAGAGGAGAACATCATGGAATAATACCTCCCTCGCTAAGAGGGAGTGTTGATTTTTTGTAGTAGTAGGATGTATTCCCTCTTGGACAACTTTTCTTAGAGAGGAATATTCCAAGAAGTCAAAGGAATACCATCGAACAATTGAAGAATACCCCAGAAGAGAATTCAACGCCATAAAAAAATAATAAAGTGAAAATATAATTTCTAGGAAGAGAAGTCAGCCCCATTAAAGTCACTTGAAGATTATAAATAAAGAGAGATGCATTTTGATTTGATACACACTCACACAACTCTCTCACTCAAGAAAACAAGGTGCAAGTTTGAGGCAAGGAAGAAGATGCAACTATTGTGGTTTCTAGGGTTTCTATATTGGGAAGTCTGTGGGAAGAGTCCGAGTACTCTAGCACTCTCACTAGGGTTGCTACACATCACATTTTGGGGTTTTTCTCAGTTGTCTACTCTCGCTAGGTTTTGAAAAGAAGAATATATAAGTACTTATTATCAGGGTTTCTTCATTGCTGGTTTTTCTATTGTGAATAGAGCTTGTTCATGGTTGTATTGTGTTATTATAAATATTCTCTCTAAGAAAAGTTGGTTGGGTTTTTCCCAGGATAAATATTTTTTTCTTCTTTTTCTTATCTATTTGCTTCTAGATCCTTCTTATATTTTCAGTATATGGTTGTTGAATGTTAAAAGAATATCATCATGGCCAAAGGATTTATATAATTCAAAGAAGGGGTGTGATTTGTTATTTGATACTTATATAATGTGGGAAAGTGGGGTGGCCCATGTCCCCATTGTCTTAATATCTCACACCATTCATGTTGTCCATATGGAAATGTCGGTCCTACGCATCTGTCACCATATAATTTGGAAGGAACATGAACTTGTCTCGATGATTCCCATCTGACCGGTAAGTACCTGACCATACATGCTTGTGCACAATTTTTCTTTGGACATATCTTGCAAATGTATTGTTAGGTTGGCTAGTTGTGACTCCACCTATGCTAACTCGACCAATGTTTATGTGCCTCTTGGTTTAGACTCCAATCACATCATGATTTTGAGTTCCTCAGATTGAGTCATCACCTTTTCTTGGGTGAATGAGAATCGAATATGGGGGAGAAACCCAACAATGAACCATTCTTTGTGTTGCACATCATGCATATAGAAAGTTAGCACATCCAATAAAATATTGAACTGTTGGTCATAATCCTAGACAATCTATCCTTATATTTCATTTCCTTGATTTCCATTATACATTGGGACTTAGAGTTCAACTTCTAAAACTCCCGAAGTAGAGCCTAGATAATCTCAACCAAGGACCTCGGTTGTCCCATTGGTGCAGTGACCTTGTATTTCATGTACCATGTCATGGCTCTATCCCTAAATGTAGTCTCTAACTATGCAATTTTTGTCACGTCACCTGTAATCCTCTTCATAGACCATATTGCTTTACAAGTGAACTAGTGTTTCTTTGCATCATCTTTACCCATTCCATGAAATACAGGAAACCATAGTGTATTGTCTTGATTATCCATCTTGGAACTAGAATTAGTTCTGCTTCTCTGATTATTATTGATGGGATATTTCCACACCACTATTGCTTGGGGAAATGTATTGTTGACTTCAATTTTCTCTTCACTTTATTTTTCACTTATTTCTTATTCTTCTCTTTCTTCAAATTCAATCTCTCTGTGATCTTTTGTGGTTTCTTATTGATTAAAAATGAACGAGGGAGGAGGTACAAAGGGGGGATATGATATTTTTCTTCTGAAACTTGTTGTGAGGTGACCCAAGGAGCTATCAAGTTTCAGCCACACAAGACCATACAAAAATACCAACTCATCTCCCCCACCACTAGGGGAGCCTTCATCTTCCTTCTCTTCTAGCACACTAACGATCTGTGCCCTTTATTTTGAACCCAACTGCGAAACAAAATCTTGCATGCCTTCCCCCATGATGATCCATGCACTTACATTATTAACCTCGTATCCCAGTCTAATCAGTGCACTGCCACCTTGCAGAGAATCATTTTCTTTACTCAGCACACTCCCACTCCACACGACAGTCTCTTTCTTGCTAAACATACTACCACTACAATGAGTACCACATTCTCTTCAGATTGGTTCCTCATGGAGATGTGCAACATATTCTATTTTTTTAGCACATAACCATGTGACATTTGTAAGTTTTAAACCTAAGAAGTAAATAAATGCATATAGATTCTTAAGAAAAAAAAAAATTAATCAATGGCTCATACACATAGTACACAAAGATTTATAGCGGAAACCCTTAACTGAGAGAAAACCTTTCAACAATTCATTGTATTAATTTCTCCATTCACCATACAATATATATACAATTTTTTTAGGTATTTCGTAGATACCAAAACCTTAATCCCTTAATCTAGGATTAATTTAGAAAACCACTAAAAATATAAAAATTCGCTAAAATAGAAAAAACGCCCTAAAAAACAAATTTGGGGCACTGCCTTGGAGCCGAACGTTGTACGTAACCAAGGGGGCCATACCTGGCCCTCCCTGGTACCCCCCTAGGAAGCGCCCGTCGCACACGAAACATACACCACTACTAGGGAGGGATTGTCAGACACAGTTGTCAAATTTGACGTGCCCAGAGACACACATGCAAAGAATATAACACATACCCAACATTCTCTTACTTGTTGTTTTCTTTTCATCCAGGGGTTCACAAGATTATATAGTCAAAAATCCAAGGCAACAATGCCCATTGTTACTCTACACTAGGAGAAGTTTTTTGTGCTCACAAACTTTGTCAATCAATCTACAACATTCTTCAAAGTGTCAACCTTTTCCAACAACACCTTCTTTTCTTCAACCATGTCTCTCACAAAGTGATACTGACCATCAATATGCTTTGTCTTCGAATGATAAGTTGGGTTTCTTTCCAGGAAGACTGCACTCCGATTGTCACAATCTAATCTCACTGCTTGTTGTACCAACCCAATACCTGAACACAATCTATGTAACCATACTTCTTCCTTACTTTCATGAGTGGATTCCATGTATTTAGCTTCTGTAGTTAATAGTGCCACTATAACCTGTCTTTTGCTCATCCAACTGATTTCTCCTGTAAATAGGTTCAACACACACCCACTTGTAGATATTCTGTGATCCAGATCTCCAGCCCAGTCTACATCAACAAAGCCATGTATGTCCACCACTCTATCCAATCCTAGTCTTCCTTGATAGCAGAATCCATAATTAGCAGTGCCAAAAAAATACCCGAAGACCCTCTTTACTGCTTTCCAATGCTCCTTCCCTGGTTTTGACATATACCTGCTCAAAAATCCCATTGCATGTACAATGTCCGGTCTAGTACATACCATTTCATCCATCAAACTGCCAACTCGATTGGCATATAGAACATGGGACATGTCCTCTTCTTCTTCCTGTGTCTTGGGACACTGATCTGCAGATAAATTTACACCTATAGGAATAGGAACCTTGACCGGTTTACTTCCATGCATATTAAACCTCTGCAATATAGTCTCAACATATTTTCTCTGATTCAACCAGAGTTTCCTATTTGCACGGTCTCTTTTAATCTCCATTCCCATAATGAAGTTAGCAACATCGAGATCCTTCATGTCAAATTTGGAGGATAGTTGCTATTTCACATCCTTGATAACATCCATGTTATTTCCTACCAACAACGTGTCATTAACATACAACACTACATAAATGAAGTGATTACCAACCTGCTTAGAATATACACGGTGATCATCCCTGCTTCTCACAAATCCCAATCCAAGGATGTATGTGTCAAACTTTTGTTACCACATCCTAGGTGATTGCTTCAAACCATATAGTGACATCTTTAGCTTACAAACCAACTCTTTCTTTCCCTTCACTACAAAGCCTTCTGGCTGCTTCATGTAGATTTCTTCTTCCAAATCCCCATGTAGGAATGTTGTGTTCACATACATCTATTCGACTTCAAGATCAAAAGCATTAGCAATAGGTAAAAGAAATATAATAGATGTTAACTTGGCAACAGGAGAAAAAATCTCACCAAAGTCAATTCCCTCTACCCAAGAATAACCATTTGCTACTAACCGATATTTGTATTTCTCCACTTTACCTTCTGCATTAAAATTATTCTTAAACAACCATTTGCTACCAACATATTTTCTTCTAGCTGGAAACTCGACTATATCCCATGCCTCATTCTTATCTAAGGAATTCATTTCTTCAACCATGGACTTCTTCCATAGTTTACTATCCTCTGAATTCACTACTTCCTTGATAGTTCTGGGATCATCATCAGTAATAGATAAAGAAAAATTGGAACTAAAATCAGGTGGACTATACATTTCTGGTTGCCTTATTTCTCTCATTGATCTCCTCAATACTGAGGTATGATGTTATTCTTCTTATTTTGCTTCATCTTCTTCAGATGATTCAGATTTTGCATCATCCAAATCAAGCTCTATTTTCTGAGGTTCTTCTTTCCTTGGTAGGAATTCCTGTTTGGAAACATCTTTTACCTCTCTAAAAAAATCATCTCGACTGTAAGAAGTCTTCTTAGTTTATGGGTTCCAAAGATTATAACCTTTAACACCATATTTATAACCAATAAAGATACATTTTCAACTTTATTATCCATCTTACTCCTATTTTCCTTTGGAACATGTACATAAGCATCAAAATCAAACACTCTAATATGTTCAAGATAGGGTTCTTGCTAGTCCATACCTCATGTGGAGTTTTATCATCCAACGCTGATGAGGGTGATCGATTGACCAGGTAACATGTTGTACCGACCGCCTCTGCCCATATTTCCTATCCTAACTCGACAATGCTGAGCATGCTCCTCTCTTTTTCCATCAGTGTCATGTTCATCCTTTCTGCAACTCCATTCTACTGAGGACTGTATGGAGTAGTATTTTTCCTTGTTATACCACACTTCTTACAGAATTCTTCGAATTCATTTCCGCATAATTCTCCACCATTATCTGTTCTCAATACCTTTATTTTCTTCTCTGTATGGTTTTCTACCAGAGCCTTAAACTCTTTAAATTTATCAAATACCTCAGATTTATTTCTAAGAAAACAAATCCATGTGTTCCTTGAGAAATATTCTATGAATGAAACATAATACACAGAATTACCTAGTGATGGAACAGGCACAGGTCCAAACACATCACTGTGTATCAACTCTAATATCCCCTTTGCTCGTGTAGCACTAGATGGGAATCTTACTCAATTATGTTTACCTAATATGAAATATTCACATAAATCAAAATCCAGAGTACAATTAGACATACCTTCAACCATACCTTTACCGTGTAGTGTTCGAAGGCCCTTTTCTCCAATATGTCATAGTCTTTGATGGCACAACCTGGTCTTCTTTCTAGGGACAATATTGGTCTTGTCTTCTTTATTTCTCTTCTCAGGGACAACAAAACTGTTACACCCATTAGTATAAGTGCTTCCCAACAACTTGTATAGAGTTCCACACTGAAATCCCCTCATCAACACCATTGCTCCTCGTACCATCTTGCAAATGTCCTTTCCAAATACAGTATCCACTCTTGCATCATCCAACTTGTTTACAGATGTTAGGCTCTTGGATAGTTTTGGAATGTGAAGAACCCCAGGGAGATTTCTAATCCTTCCATCTTTTAGCAGCAACTTAACACTTCCATGTCCCATGATTTTGGTTGTCGAGTCATCTCCTAGGAATACATCACCACCATCATATTTTACATATTCAGATAACCACTACCTATGAGGAGTCATATGGTATGACACACTAGAGTCAATCAACCATACATCACAATCTGCATGTGTACCTGTAGATGCCAGGTAAACATCACCTCCTTCTTTAGTGGAGGTTTTCACCTCTGTGGAAGAGGTACTATCAGATCCCTTTGGTTTATCAACCTTCACAGACTTGCAATCTTTCTTATAATGCCCTATTTCACCACACTTCCAACATTTACTCAAAGATTTTCTTGGAGACTTAGATTTACCTGTAGATTTAGATCTCCCCCTCAAAGACTTACCATGATTCCTATCTTGGGTACGACCTCTTACAAATAAAGCATCTGTGTTATGACCATCCATGCTTTTCCACCTCATCTCTTCAGATAACAATGATGCAACTACATCCTCATACTTCAATGTAGATTGAGTGGTACTATCAATTACTACAACCAGATTATCCCAAGAGTCTAGAAAATAACATAACAAAGTAATAAACTTATCTTCTTTTGCAATCATAATATTAACATAGACAAGTTGACTTACCAGAGTATTAAATGCATTTAGATGGTTTGTCACAGAATCACCATCTTCCATCCTAAGATGATACAACTTCTTTCGAAGAAACAACTTGTTTACTAGGGACTTTGATTGATATAAATTCCCCAACTTATCCCATAGTTCCTTGGTTGTAGATTCTCCCGAGACATTCAACAATACTGAATCTACCAGACAGAGTCGAATAATACTCCTTGATCTTTTGTCCAACTGCTCCCAATATTCCTTCGACATACCAGTAGGTGGTGTACTAGTAGTTTGTGTACTAGTAGGTTGTGTACCAGTTGACTATGTGCCAATAGGGTACGTACCAGTAGGCTGTGTACCAGGATCCACAACAATCCTTTGTTCTCTGTCTACAAGAAGGTCCTCCATCTTGAGCTTCCATAGCTCAAAGTTTTTACCGTTGAACTTCTCTATCTCGATTCTATAAGATCTCTCCATTCCTCTTTCTATAATCAAATCACCACTACAAAATATCCCACTAAAACCAGGTTTATCACAGACCCAAGATAAACTTGATCTAGCAAGATCGAGCCAAACCCTCAACAACAAAGGTATCCATCTGAATCCCAAAATGAGCTCTGATACCACATCTAAGTTTTAAACCTGTGAAGTAAATAAATGCATATAGATTCTTAAGGAAAATATAAATTAATCAATGGCTCATACACATATTACACAGATATTTATACCAGAAACCCTTGACCGGGAGAAAACCTTTCAACGCTTCATTGTATTAATTTCACCATTAACCATACAATATATATACAATGTTTTTAGGTATTCTGTAGATATCTAAACCTAATCCATTAATCTAGGATTAATTTAGAAAACTACTAAAAATATCAAATCTGCTAAAATAGCAAAAACGCCCCCAAAATAAATCTGGGGCACTACGTGTAACTAGGGGGGGCAGTTATGCCCCCCCTAGTTACACATCAACTGCTAAAATAGCAAAACGCCTAAAATAAACTGGGGCACCATTGCATCTCAAGCTAACTTCCTGTAGGACCCCCTAGGAATATTATCTCAAAGGCAATACTACACAGCATAACTTCTCCCCCCCCCCCCCTAGGACCCCCCTAGGAATATCTCAGTGCACACGACACAAAGAGCACCGATATGGATCATCAGACACAATTGTTGAATTTGACGCGCCCACACACACACATGCAAAGAATATAACACATACCCAACAACATTTCCTCCTCATATTCCCTCGGTGCAGTACTACAAATTTGCACTCGTACACAATACCTAGGTTCTCTTGATTCTCTTAAGGTTGTGGAATACTTAAACAACCAAAGGGTATGGGATTAATCACCTATGCCCTCACTACCCCTACTATCATTATTGGTATCTCTTATTACAAGACTCTTTGCAAACCTGCCCTCACCTATGGTCCACTCTGACATAATATCCTCTCTCTAAACACTACGTGGTGTGAGTTTCCTCTTCATTATGGGCCCGACACCTCATTGATAAACCTTGGAAAACTTTTCTACACTCCTCTACTTATCCTTTTCTCTCATATCAAATCTTCTTGCGTATCTCTCAGATATTTTTCTTCTCTGCTCCTCTAGGTCCATTCCACTCCTCACCTAATCTTAGAAACATCTTGGATCCTCCTCAATGGATCTATGTTTTCCCCACCTTTTCCAAATCCCCCCCAAACACTGGGGGGATTACTTAGCTATCCTATTGGGATCAATACACATAAATATCTTCTCTACGAATATCATCTTGATCCAAAGTGGAATCGCTTTGAGCATTCACTTTCTTGGACCTTCTTCGAACTTTATTTTAGCCTCGCTCAGAGAATCACAATATTGAATGGAGAATTCAACAATGTATCCTTCTTTCACTTAAGCAAAACAAAAATCAATTTCCCAAGTCCACTTGTTGTCTAGCGCCTTCAAACTATCAAGCTTGGCTTGATCCCAAACTATTGGTTCCACTGGTAGAATGGTTGACTTGATAGTAGCATGTGTTTTTAACCATTCATGAAATAAACATAGAAATTCTCTGAAGAAGAGCACACGCATGTCCGATTAAATGTACTAGAACTTCTATTCCTTCACGTTCACCCACAATCCTTGCATCTCTCACAAAGAAAACTTTATGTTATGCTGAAAAAACCCGGTCTTATGTGCACTTCTTGGAAATCCTTGTGCACTTACTAAGGTGTGTGAAAAACATATAAAATGGTCGTTCACTTCTCCCTTGGTACGTGTGCATAAAACTTAACCCAAAACTTTGGGTGCCAACACCCAATACAAGAGAATACCTAGCTAGAAGGTGGGGCTTCTTTCCTCTCTTTTCTATGGTATATAAATGCCGCAAGTACAAAGAAAGAGTCACTCTTTGTGGAATTTCCTTTGACGTGTGGCCTATATGGATGCTACATAATATATCCTCCTATGTTATTCTCAAATAATACCACTCTCATATTTTTTACTCATCTATGGAACAATATATAATGAAAAATAATAGAACCACTTCTCCTCCTAGTGACCTTGTATTTAATATAGCCCGATAGCCATATAAGGGTAGGTTTTTGACTTCCTCAACTCTAAATTGAGATATGGTTTTGAGCCTTCTAGAATATTATTGAAATTAAATACGTGGCTAGCCCCATATGCATGAGTAATGAGGGTTGACATGGCATCCTATAATACCATGGTGGTCAACATAATATGTCAACTTGTGGAAGGATTACCTTTTGCATATGAACTTTGATTGACACATAGTCTGCATCGCTGGAAAGCTATCAGAGTGTAGAATACCGTGAAGGGGGTGTGAATAAGTTTCAAACATTATAACACAAAGAAATTATGCTTAATTCCTCAAAATGGCTGTAGAAGGTTCTAAAACCCAATTTTCTAAACTGGGACTTACCACTAAAATATACCTGCAAGTTGATTCCTCCATTTTTTTCCACTCTAGAAGCATAGAGATAGATGAAAAATAATATAATGATCCAATCTGGATTATTGGTGATATGTCAAAAAATTTATTTCTTAAAAACAAGGGCATATACCTCACCCTTCTAAATTATCATTGTTGTTATGTGTGGACATGCTTGGGTGCATGGGTCTCTTAGGGAATGCATAAAAGTGAAATATATAATGGAAAATACAAGTCATTGCCCCATGCATGCGCAAGTTGGTACATTGGGCCCACATGGAAATGTGGTGCAATGAAAATATCTAAGTGAGTATCTCATTGTCATTGCCTCAATGCATGGGTAAGAAATGCATGGATGCATTAGGTCCACATGGGCATTTGGCTTAGGGAAATGGTACTCATGGTAGAAAGAAAAAATATAGGACATCCTTTTGATTAAATGGCATATACCTCTAGATTTCCCCTCTGTGATGCAATAACACATATAAGTGGTTGGGTATACCAAGACAAATCTCCTTAAATGACCTTAATCATGGGAAATGTAATCATTTCATATTGACATACATAATTTTTTTAATATTTTGTCAAATGGGTTTAGTTTGGGTGGTTGGGAGTAATGAGTTATCCTCACCACCTAGGTTCAATTCTTGCAAGTGAGATGTTGATTTATTGATGAGTATATTATTGTAATGGCTTTGAACACTATTTTTGATCGACCTTGTGCCCTGAATATTCTAGGGTTTACCCTTGATACCATCCTTGAAATGAGAGGAATTACTTGAGGATTTTTATTGGGCTTTGTAACTTGGAAAAAAAATTCTTTAATGTTTTATTAAGCTTTTAATTGCTTTTAGATTTTTTGGAATCGATTATAATTCAATGGTTAATTAGCAGTGAGGATGGTCATCATCAGTTATTATTTTTTAATTCAAGTTGAGTCATCATTGTTATGCAAGGAAAATTATGCTACTTGAAATGACCTGTTGGTGGTCCATAAATGGGTAGATATTCAGTCATGCCATATGTATCTAGGTCTTGGACCATTGGCGCATTTCCTTATGTTCGAGAAACATAATATCTTATCTAATAAAAAATAACTTTAACTATTACTCCAAGGCTAAAAGATGGTTTCAAATTAGATAGTATTTGCAAGAAAACCAATTTCCCTTTTGGTCATCGTCGAAGCCACTTTCAATAAGTTGATGTTCTTTTATGTAATTTGATAGTATTATAATGATATGTAGTGTAATTTCAATCTTTAAGAGATTTTTTTTATGAGAATTGCTAGAATGGAATAAGATATTATTCATTGTAAAGGTTTTGTCAATTTAGACATTTATCTTGGGTGTAAATACTCAAGGTTAATGTGTCTCAAATTGACAACAATCTTATATATATAAATAATAATGTAAATATTTTATCGAACATATTTAAATTGAAGATAAAAATTGTCTTTTATTAATTCTCTTCTTTATATATTTTATTGAACATCTCTAATTTATTATTAACAATATCAAAGAACAGAAATGTAATGGGAGAGGACAAACTCAATTATTTTTAATCAATTATTTTTTCTCAAATCTTTATAAGAATTTGTCATAAGTTGTAGTTCTACATGGTCTTGGAGTAAGACCTAAAATTGATTTCAATTGACTAAGAGCTCATTTTCCTCAGACAAAAGAAAATAGGCTGACGACCAAAAAACCAGAGGCATATGGTAGCAGTGAAAGTTTGTTGTAACATACCTTCTTATCCACAACAAAATATAGGGTTTGATGGCATAAATATGCATTGATGGGAATGGTATGATAATTAAATTTGCACATTGTTATACCATATCAACAATAAGCCCTTCAATTCCAATTCACGTATGCAATGAAAAAGTTTGGGATCATATACTAAACAACATAAGTCAATATTTTAGTGTTTGAAAACAAATTTGAGATAAACATTTCTCTAGAAAACTCAATACAAACTTGAAATATTTTCATTATAAGTCTAGATAAATTTTCTTTTATGCAATACAACATGAATTTATGATCTTATGCAAGGCAAATACAAGGAGTGGTAATGTACAACTTATCCCACAATTTCATGATTATCTCAACTAAGCATGATTGACATCATTCCTTCAATAATACATAAGAAATCATCTCACATTATAACTTTGGCTCAGTGGGCTATCAATAGCTCATCTTGATAGTGACATGGGATATTATAGAATTTAGGTTTTGCTTCCTCCTCAAAGGGATAGCTTCAAGGCTTTAAGGTGAATGATTTCCAAACACATACATGAAATACTTAAAAAACTACTTAGAAGAGTAATCCAATGTTCATTAGTGTTATATCATCATCTGGAAAAGATTATTTCACTTACAAGCCTCTTTCCTCAAGGCCTTCATACACATGGCTATGTACAGGGATTTCAAGTAACTCAAAGGACATAACAATAACCTCGAGACAAAGAATTTCATAATTCATAATATAATAGTGAATAATTCAAAGCACTTATTGAATCCATCGATGAAAGTTGCACCTTAAATAAGCATTGAATTCTCATGTGTTCATGAGGGTAAGGGGGATTTAGTCCTTTTCCCATTTAAGGAGATCAATTGAAAGTACAAAAACATATACAACTAAATCCCAAATAGAGATAAACACTTCCTTTAACTTTATAGGATTCCCTTTAACTTTTCCAAACCCTCTTTCATTCACTATAACCATATTTGTGAAGGTAAAGGTGATCAAAGTAAGCCTTCTTTAGGGAGGCTAACAAAGAAATAAAAAAGAGTTAAATATTACTCAAATCATCACCGAACATCATAAAGTCATTCATTAGATGAATCAAATCCTTTATTAGTATTATTTCCATATTCAACCTTCATTCCAACTCTTAAAACCTCAAAATTCATTGAGACAGACACAAATGAGCCACTACAAGACATGACTACTGGTCATAAGAGGCCAACTAGAAGTCACGTCCTCGGGACTGCTAATTAGCCCGAGGATGTGACTCCGGGTTGTTTTAGTCTTGTATGTATTCCCTTTATTTATTTTCTCTTTAGTATGGCCAAGATAATCCCAAGTCATTAGCTACATCCAAATTTTATTTCCATCACTCAGAAGCTGGTATAAATTTTATGGCCCTTTGGATAGCGTAACAAGACAACAATCTTTAGGGATTTGAAATAGTATCTAGATGCTCTTCAATGGTGTCGAATATGACCCAAAAATTGTTCTTTCATATCTCCATGGATCATATATTGATTTGAATTTTTCTTTCTTAAAACCTCTATTGTTCCTCAAAAACCATGTTTTTCCCAAGCTCTCATCTCCTTATTCAAATTTGCATGCATGAATTGAGTGAATGGGTGAGAGGCAATAATATTTAATCCACTCCTTTCTTGATTTGTTAAATGTAGGAGGTGGTTATGACAAAATAGGATGTCATTTCATGAGTATAGAAGATAGTTACCAAAAACTAAGAGTTAGGTACTTTGGCATAAGATTACTAAGTTATCATATTTAGATTTCCCTTTTTATTAAACTAGGGTCCTAGTCCAACTTATCACTCTAGAGATAGGGTAATCCATCATCATAAGGCATAGTTCATTCCCCACATTAGACCCATTTACCTGTCTTTCTAGTGGACTCATAGCCCCAACGATGTCCTCCCCACCAATGAGCAATGAAACCTTTCATTAACATTAAAATTGATCAAGTTCCAAATCGCCATGGCAACTACCTCATGGTATTTAGAAACACATATAAATGAAAAACATAATTACAATACAAACAAGATCAACATCAATATCAAGCTTAAGGGGTTGAATTTAGGGTATTACATCCACCCCCTTATTGGCCAACAATGTGTTATTTCAAGTGGCGTGGTTTTCCTTGAATAATAATGATGTGTTAACCCACATTTGTGGATAGTAACAAGTGATGACTATCCTCATGTATGATTGAAAACTGAGTTATGATAGTTTTCCACCCTCATAGAAGTTATGGTAACACTTGATTGATGCGAATTGTGACCATGGAACATTGTCCTAAGGGTTTTAGCCTATTTTAAGAAGACCCAAATTGTTGAATTTCAAAAAGAAATGAGTGTATTGGAGCATAACTTCGCCTCATAAAAAATATTATTTCACTGGAAAGATTAAATTTGTATAGTGATTAACTCACTTCAAAAACATGTCCCCAACCTACTATTAACCTACTATTATCCTTCTATTTAGGCAAGATTTTAATTAATAACATGGGTACCTTATGAAACACATTCAGAATTAATATTGAAGGATAAAACATATTTGGAACAAAGTAACATCTTCCTATTTATGTAAGATCTTGATTACTTAATTAGCTATCTTGGGAAACAACTCAAAAAAGTTGATACAAGTATAATGGATACCTCTTTTTGGTACTAATATCACCAAAAATAAAAAATACCCTAAAAAATTATTATTTTATTATTTAAGTGATTATTTTAGTATTTAAGTTATTGAATAAAAATACAAATATTATGCCAACTTAAAAGTTATATGGAAACATTTTAAAATCTCTGGATATATAGATCATTTAAATAACACTGTGAGTACTAAAATATCAATGAGCTATATTCTTTGTTAAGCACCAAAGGTCTGTGTTTTGATTTGAGTTCTCATTACCTAGAGAACCGTCATTTGTTTATTCATCCGAGCGAATTTCGATCAATCTGATGGTGAAGCCGTGGGGGTCGGGTGCATGGAAGAAGGAGGCCAAAAAGGTGGACATGGAGGAAAAGACCAAATCTAATGAAGTTACAGAGAGTGGTAGTTCGGTGTTGGTTGTAGGTGGGAGAGCAGAGAGTTTCCCAAGCCTCCATTAGGTGGTGACTATCGGGAAGCTGAAGAAGAAGAACAAGGGATGGACTTTATCGATTTCAGAATTATCCACTGTGATTTATGTCAGTTCGGGCAGGCGGACCTGTGGTGGTGGGGTAGTGTCGGTATCAAAGGGTTTGACGTTGAAGGATATGATGATGTTGCCAACCAGTCCCCGGAAGCACTCCACTGACGAGCTAGATTACGATGGTTCTGGGCGGCTCGACGACACATTTCGTGACTACGGGAGGACATTAGGTGGAGGAGGAGGTGGAGGTGGTGGAAGGGGGTTTCAGAGATAAGGGCAACGGACAAGGGGGCTCAAACCGAAGACCTTTTGGTGGAGAAGATGACCGAAAACCAAAGACTATAGTTGTACGATGGATATATCTATATTTTTTATTTACCTATTTTGTATAAAGTGAAATTTAAGAACAAGGTAGGTTGAATTCAAGAACCTAGATTAGGGATTTCATGTAAATTTGAAGTCAAAACTGAACTAGAGTAAAATGCACACCCTAGTCTCCATTTTGACACAAATTGAGTGGTTCATCTTGAGAAAAGTGTCATTTGTCAATTTACACCTTGACATAACCTTATATTGGTAGTTCTAGACAAAAAACTACTCGAAGTGCACAAAGTATAAAAATTTCCTTGTAAAACTAAAAAGTCAATTTGTTAAAGTTGGCTATATGAAAGTGCACGACCAAAGTTGGATAATCCTCCATAATTTATTATTTAAGTTGTAAATTGATGATTAAAATATTTTTTTAACATGTTTGTACAATTATGAGTGCATTTACAATCCAATAAGTATGATTTCTATTCACAAATATTCATGACCTTTTCATGAATCAGAGGATTGTGGGTTATGAGAGAAATCAAGGTCAATGACCCATTTAAAAATACTTTAAAGAGAATATATCATAGAAAAGATGTTGGTTGTGGAGCCTGATTATCTTTATGATTCAGAGGTCTTTTATTTTTAGCCATGTTTATACCCCATGAAGTGTTTACACCCCATAAGTATGTATACTCTTCCACGCGGGGGAGTGCAGAGGGGGGTTACCCCTTCTGTGGGGTCCGGGGGGAATATCCCCCCAGCTGGGGGGTACGGGGGAAAGAGGGCCCCCGAAGGGAAAATTGCCTTGTAAATGTATATTGTAATTTCATTGTAAATATGGACCGTTCATTATAAGGTCACAGATCTAACGATAGAAATTATGTTAGGGGTATTTTCCCTAGAAGGAAACCCTGTTATGAGGGAAATGTATTGTGGCTATGCATCAAAGTGAATATTGTATTTTAAGATAGGATACTGTGAGAGAAATAAGAGGAAGTTACAACAGGTTTGTTTTAGGTTGTATCCCTTCATTTGCTGGATAATAATAAAGGAAGGACCTAGAAATTTCTCTGGTGGACGTAGCCCACAATAGGTGAACCACACAAATATGTGTCTCTATTGTATTGTGTATCTTCTGTGTTTTGTTTCTGCATTTGTTTTATTTTATTGCTCCATGGTCTTGTTTTTCTAACAACTGGTATCAAAGATAAAGGTAACTCGCAGAAAAAGAGGGTTCCTAGTTCGAGTGGGAGCAGTGTCGAAAGATGGAAAGTTTAGGGTCAAAAAATTTAATGGCCAAAACTACCAGTTATGGAAGATGCATATGGAAGATTATTTATATCTGAAGGATCTATTCCTACCATTGGGAGGAATAGAAAAGAAGCCAATCACTATGAAGGATGAAGAATGGGAGATTCTTGACAGAAAGGCTCTAGGAATAATACGGTTGATCCTGGCAGTGTCGGTGGATTTCAATATTTCAAAAGAAAAGACAACGAAGGATTTGATGGATGCATTGGCTAAATTGTATAAAAAACCCTCAGTGTCCAATAAGGTATTTCTAATGAAGAGATTATTTAGTATGAAGATGTCAGAAGGTGGGTCTGTTGTAGATCATTTAAATGATTTTAATATGGTTACTAATCAACTAAGTTCTGTAAAAGTGGACTTTGATGATGAGGTCAGGGCTCTTCTAATCTTGTGCTCATTGCCAGAAAGCTGGAACGACTTGGTCATGGCTGTANTTGTAATTTCATTGTAAATCTGGACCGTTCATTATAAGGTCACAGATCTAATGGTAGAAATTATGTTAGGGTTTTTTTCCCTAGAAGCCGACCCTGTTATGAGGGAAATGTATTGCGGCTATGTATGATAGTGAATATTGTATTCTGAGATAGGAGACTATGAGAGAAAGAAGAGAAAGTTACAACGGGCTTGCTGTAGATTGTATCCCTTCATTTGTTGGATAATAATAAAGGAAAGACCTGGAAATTTCTCTAGTGGACGTAGCCCACACTAGGTGAACCACATAAATATGTGTCTCTATTTTATTGTGTATCTTCTGTGTTTTGTTTCCGCATTTGTTTTAATTTATTGCTCCATGGTCTTGTTTTTCTAACAAAAGATAGAGTTTGTTCACCTCTAAATTTATTGATTCAAGTTGGTTGAGACTATGTAATTTATATTTTTACATCCGCATATACCTTTTCTTGTGCATTTACATAAATAAAACCCTTTGTTCTGCAAAAAGACCAATAACTATTTTATAGAATAAAGACGTCAATATTATAGGAAATACTATAAGTTACAGGGTTGTAGAAAAATAATACATCTTTCTATATATTTGTTTATGCAATTTGAAACTTAAAACCCTTTTCCCTGCAAAATGACCAAAAATTGTCTTCTAGGATAAAGAGGGAAAATTTTGCATTGGTGTACATTTTTCCATGGTGCAAAATGCATTCCAGGCTACACTAAAATGCATGCCAAGGTCTTAAAACTCATTCAATTTAGTGGTTCAAATTTTAAATGATTTTTTTAAGTCATTTTTCATAATCCTATATACTTAGTTTTGCATTTTCAGTCATAAAAAAATATGTTGTGCAAAAATAAGCAATAGATGCCTAGTAAAACCCTAGAAATTCCCAACCTATTTGTAAAATGTAAGCCAAGGTTTTATTATAACTCAGATTTTAGTTGTGAAAGTTTTTTGGGGTGTGGTTTATCATATTAGACCTATTCATGTTGTTGATTTTTCAATTGCAAGTTAAAAAATGGTTTATGTGTAGAAGAGACAAAAATTGTGTTGTAATTTGGATGGTCGCAACTGCACTAAGTGACCAAATTAAAATACACTCCCAAGATTATTTGTATCTCCAAAAATTGTTTTATAAGTTTTAATATGGAGTTATATATATGACAAATTTACTAATGTCATCTAAAGTGTGTTTTAAGAACATGATAGATTTATTTCGTGTACCTAGATTCGCGATTACTTGTAAATCTGAAGTAAAAACTGCATTAGAGTAAAATGCACACCCTAGTCTCAATGTTGACCGAAATTGAGTGATTCAACTTGAATAAGGTGTAATTTGTGATTTTACACCTACACATAGCCTTATATTAAAAGTTCCAGACAAACACCTACCTGATGTGCGTGAAGGCTAAACAATTCCTTGTAAAACGGAAGGGACAATTTGTTAAAGTTGGCTATAGGAAAGTGCATACCCAAAGTTCGATAAGCCTCCATAATTTAATATTTAAGTTGCAACTTGATGATTACAATATTTTTAACATGTTTGTACAATTAGGAGTGCATTTACACTCCAAAATGATGATTTCTATGCACAAATATTCATGACCTTTTTAAGAAATATAGAATGAATGAGTCAATATTATAGAATATATTACAAGCTACAGGGTTGTACAAAATTTTTACAACTTCGTATACCAAAAATTGTCTTGTAAAATGAACCGAGCAATAATATAGGAAATATTACAAGCTATAGGGTTGTATAAAATTTGTAGAAAATATATAGTGGTGAATTTTGTATGATGAGATGATGTATATATAGGAAAGTGAGTAATTCATTCCTTAATATGAGATATGTATTCTTTAATAAGAAAATTAATGCTAAAAAATGAAAATTATGTGTTTTATGCTTGAAAAAATGGCATGTTGTAAAATGCATGCCCTTGAGTGAAAATGCAAGCCTTATGTTAGGATTTGCATGATAACTTCTTGAAAGCATAATGTTAGGGAAAATTTATATCTTTATATGGATTATGCACATTTTTCACACTATGCTTATGAAATTTCATGAAAACAAGGGATTGAGAAAAATGCATGTCCTGTTAGGGAAAAAGGAAGGCTATATATATGTTGTTGTGTCCCAACAATTTGGTGCTAGGTGAAATATTTATTTTGGTTTGGGGTTATATGCATGAACTAATATCTATTGTTACATATGCAACTATAAAATTCTTAATTTCCATAGATGATAGATTAATGATTACACAAGTGAAATATTGTGGTTGTTGATTGTTGTTGTATATGAAGTTTGAACATACCTTGGAGTGAAAACTATAATCCTTGTGTTAGGATCTGCATTATATATTCCTTAAATCACAATATTAGGGAAAATTCATATCTTTATATGAATTATGCACATTATGCACACGATGCTTATGAAATTTCATGAAAATAGGGCATTGAGGAAAATGCACACCTTGTTATGGAAAAATGCAGGTTGGATATTATGTCCCCAGAATTTGGTGTATGGTGAATTTGGTTTGAGGTTACATGCATCAACTAATATATATTGATACACATATAACTCTAAAATTATTTACAGTGATAGATAATATATTAGTGATTCCTCAAGTGAAATATTGTGGTTGTGGACTATTGTTGTATATGAACATACTCAATAGGGTATTTGTGCAAGAATTCTTACATATTAGGGTTTAAGATTATGTATTTATGTAAATATGAAATATTTGGAAGTTGTGTGTGTGTGTCTGTGTGTGTTGCACGTGCTAATTTCTATACATATATATTGTATCCATATATTGGATTATGAATGGTCATGGTGTGATATTACCATTGTGGAGGAAATTGGGTAAATGTTGCATTTGTAGCTTGTGTATATATTGTAATTTTCATGCAAATTTTTTTTTACAAGACATATTCAAACTTGATACATTATGTTTCTTATTCATAAAAACAAATATAAATCTATGCAATTATCATTGTGATATCAAAATATCAAATAAATGAAATGTTTTACTCAAACATATTGCAATAGGATGAGAATGGTGGTGTATATGTGTATAACTCAATCTCAAGTAACTTTTAGTTGCATGTTGCAGCTCCTCACACTCTCTCTCTTCTTCAATGACTCTCTGTGCATCACACAAAAATTGATTCCGCTGAGTAGCATCAAACTTAGGGGGTATGGGATTCCTTCCTCATTTTCTCGTCCAGTCGTTGACCTAATCCTTCAGCATGCTCAAACTCTCCTCCTGTCTTGGCCCCTCTATGGGTTATGACTCGAACGTCTACTTCCATGTTCTTCTTTTTGTTCTTGCATGGCCTGGCATGCACCATGTTATAATTGGTCTTCTTATCTTCCCACTTCTTCACCAATTCAGGACAGTCTTACGTAGCATGTTCATGATTGTAAAATAGGTGTATATCACGCGTGTATTAATAAAAAACCGTGAGACATGACCGATTTCACTGCAATTGAAACATGTGGGGGGTATACCGTCTCCACTACCATATCCGTAGCCACGATCATGCCCATATCCACCTTGGGGTCCTTCTTGGTATCCACCCTTGTCTAAAACACCGCGCTCACCATCATTTTTATCCTCTTGCACCAATAAGGATTCTCGGGTGTTATCTTGCATTAACTGTAGGGAGTGACAAATATTGATATCATGACCAACGGATTTACAGAATTCACATAAGGGGGTGTGATTTGTTGTTTGATACTTCTATAATGTTGGACAATGGGATGTCCCATGTCCCCATTATCTACATATCTCACACCATTTGGATTTTCTGGATGGAAATAGACTCGACGCGACTATAGCCATATAATTTGGAAGGAAGAAGAACTTGTCTCGATGATGCCCCTCCAACCGATAGGTAGTGCACCATACATGTTCATGCATGACTTTATCTTTGGCCATATCTTGTAATTGAATTGTTAGGTTGGCCAGTTTTGATTGCACCTGTTCCAAACCAACCAATGTTTTTGTGCCTCTCGGTGTAGCCTCCAATCACATCGTGATTTTGACTGCCTCGACTTGAGTTGACACCTTTTTTTGGGTGAGAGAAAATCAGATATTGGGGAGAAAACCCATAATGAACCATTTTGTATGTTGCATGTCATGAATCTAGAACATTAGCGTATCCAACAAAATCTTGAACCACTGGTCATAATCCCAGAGGATATCTCCTTCCTTCTCTTTTATTTCTTTCATATTCATTATACATTGGGACTCGAACTTTGACTTCTGAAACTCCTCAATATGATCCTGCTTGATCTCATCCAAGGACTCGTTATGTCCCACTAGTTTAATGGCCTTGTATTTTGTGCACCATATCAGGTATTTATCCCTAAATGTACTATCTAACTACACGATCTTCGCCCCATCATCTGTAACCCTCTTCACAGACCATATTGCTTCATAGGTGAACTAGTGTTTCTCTGCATCGTATTTTCGCATTCCATGGAATACAAGCAACCACAATGTACTACCTTGATTCATCATATTGGAACTATAAGTAGTTCTAATTCTCCGACTATTATTGATGAGATGTTTCTAAATCATTATCAGTCGGGGTAAATTATTGATTACTTCACCTTCCTCTTCACTTGCTTTTTCACTTATTTATTCTTCTTATGATCCAGATTATTTTGAGAACAACATGAAGAAAGACATATAACTGAGATATAACAATGAAATACACAAAAATATAGAAGAGAACACAAAGATATAGTGAAACCCAACTTCTATTACTGAATAATATAGAAAAACATTGTAGAGCACAAACTGGAAAAATGGGGTATCTTATATCTAAAAAGAAAGAGATGTTGGCTACGCTTCATTCAGAAGAATATTTATATCACACTCCATTGCATGCTTAGAGGGCCTTCTTCACCTCAATTATATATGAGAGAGCGAGAGGAGAACAATTCCCATGATGCATGTGGGATAAATTGGACTAAGTTTATAAAATGCCATAGGCATGTAAAATAATAGGAATTCCTGTGCGGTCACCCATCCTAGTAATACTCTATCCTGAGTGCGCTTAACTATGGAGTTCTAATGAGATCAAGCAAATTAAATCTATGTTGTAGGAATGTACATAATACCATTAAATGATGTCTATAATTAACAAATGATAATGACATTACATTCCATTCTCCACCAAAAGGGTGAATGTCATGGTTTATCAAAACCATAGGCTCAAAATGGTGATTCAATGGAAGAGGTGGATGGCCACTGAGATCCATATGGATCATTCCTCCCCCCGTAAGAATAAATGGTCCCCATTGCTTCAAGTTTCCTTGGGAGACGGGGATAATTATTCTAAATCTAAATCTTGGTGTGTTGCTTTCCTTGTTCAAGAAGTTGTCCTGTTTAGCTTGTTGAAGGATGTCATGAACTTGTTGCTGGAGGGGTTGGATCCATTCAACCACTCTAGCTTCATGATATACCTGAGTGTGGGAGGACTCTTTCGGTGAAGGTGTAGCATGGAGAGTATGAAGGGTTATGTTATAACATTGCTTGACTGTGTAGTGTGGAGGCACCCCCGTAGGCACAGCAAGAACATCTTGGTACTCGTGTACAATCTTGTCGATTTTCTTTTGATGGATAGAAAGGTATTGGGTTGAGGCTGTAGTGGTTGTAGTGTCCTTTTTTTCACCTTTTGATTGGATTGTGAAGAGGCTAAAATTTGCAGTATGAGAGATTACTTTCTGGCATTGTTTTGGTAGGACAATAGTCAGAACTAGCTCTGGTATTCAGTATAGCTGACCCCCCAGAGTAATAATGACACTACGGGGTTGAGACTCATAAAAAACATGACACCTCCACATATATGGTTGGCCTAATAAAACATAAAAAACTTCAAGTGGGGAAACATCACATAATACTTCATCCTTGGAGGGCTTGATGCCATAGGACAGGCGACACTGCTGGTTGAAACAAAGATCTTGACCCTGACGAAGCCACTCGATGTTGTATGGATGCAGGTGTGGTGTTGTTGGAAAATCCAACTGATTGAAAACCTCTGCTAAGATGATTTTCTTTTGGATTCCGCTATCAACAATAAAATGCAGTGGGGTGCCCTTCACCCACATCTTTGAATGGAAGAGTTGCTCCCCCTCCTTGGGATCCTCTTTTGATTGGATTGTTGCAGTTGCGACAATAGCAGTGGGTTTTTCATCAATGATCTGTCTCCTTTTATTATTTTCTAAATCAGGGTCCAAGTCGGGGTTCGACTCTTTGTCTTTGATATCGATGACCAATGACTGTATTGAGTGACATTCATCGGTGTTGTGCCAAGGGATGTTGTGGAACTCACACCACTTTCCAATGTCTTTCTTAGACTTATCATTACTCTTCTTTTCCTGCATTTGGGACTGTCTCTCTTGAGCTTGGCCTTCCTTGCTCTGTCCATGCTTCTCCCACTTACTTTGTTGCTTGAATATCTTCTCAATTTTGAGTGCATATCGATAAGAAACTCCCAATGAGGATATTTCCACGAAATCCATCTATGTTTGTATGTACCTATGTAGACCACTATGGTACTTCAAAACCAAGTGCCGCTCAGATTCTTTGATACCCAATTTTGAGCGCAAGGTATGAAATATGTTGGTGTACTCTGACACCTTCTCATCTCTTTTCTGATGTAGATTTGTCCATCTCATGTATTGGTCATCAAAGTTTTCTATAGGGTAGAAATCCTCCTTTAGGGAATCTACAAAGGCCACCCAAGTGCCTTCTCTACCTAATAATGTATATTCATTTGCGGTGTACCTCTCCCAGTAACCTACCCACCAAGATATGACATGGGGAAGGAATTTAAGGAGCGTAAAGGTGATATTTTCACTGTCATAAATTTTTTGGATAGAGCAATAACCTTCTAGCATATTCAACCATTTTTCTAGAGCATATGCATATATCTGGCCTTCATATCAAAATTGACTTGTACCTTGAAGGGTGTCACACTTGCAAAATGGTTTCTTGTTGGATATGCATCAGTTGCCTCCATCATTAGTCTTCAAAGGATATGATCGAATTTTTCCATCACCTCATTCCTTGGTCGCATGAGGGTTTCCTCGAGCAACGTCTTGAAAGGATCTCCTTTTCTGTCATCTCTCTTTTCTTCCACCATTGGAGTTCACTTGGGCTAGTGATAGTTGTTGTCCTCAAGCGAAAATAGCTCGAGACCCAAATATCTATATCCTAACCTCATTGGGGACCTACTTTATAGAGAACAAACTAGAAAAATGGGGTAGCTTATCTCTAAAAAGAAAGACATTTTGGCTACGCTTCATTCACAAGAATCTTTACATCACACTCCATTGCATGCTTAAAGGGCCTCCTTAAGCTCAATTATATATGAGAGAGTAAGAGGAGAAAAATTCTCATGATGCATGTGGGATAAATTGGACTAAGTTTATAAAATGCCATAGGCATGTAAAATACTAGGAATTCCCGAGTGGTCACCCATCCCAGTAGTACTCTAGCCTGAGCGCACTTAACTGTAGAGTTCTAATGGGATCTGGTTCATTAACACTATGTTGTATGAATGTACATAAAACCATTACATCATGTTTGTAATTAACAAATGAATATGACATTGCATTCCATTCTCCACCAAAAGGGTGAATGTCATGGTTTATCAAAACCACAGGCTCAAAATGGTGATTCAGTGGAAGAGGTGGATGGCCACTGAGATCCATCTGGATCATCTTCTCTTTATTCAAATCCAATCTATCTTCTATCTGATGTGGTTTCTTCTTGATTAAAAATTCATGAGGGGGGAGGTACAAAGGGGATATAGACTCATCTTATTTTGAAAATTCTCGTGAGGTGACCCAAGGAGCTATCAATTTGTAGTCGTGCAAGACCATCCAAAAATAACAACTCAGTTCCCCCACCACTAGGGGATATTTCATCTTGCATCTCTTCTGGAGCACCAACAATATGCTCCCTTTCTTTCAGACCCGACCGCACACTTCCTATGTGTGCCTCATATCCCGGTCCAATATACACATTGCCACCTTGCAAAGAATCACTTTATTTACTCAGCACGATGCTACTCTGTGCACCAGTATATTTATTTCTCAATGTACTTCCACTACAATGAGTACCACATTCTCTTCATCTTGGCGCCTCACAAAGTTGCACGACATCTTCTCTTTTTGTAAGCACATAACCATGCAACGTTTCCTCCTCACATTCCCTCAGTGCACCCAAAATTTGCGCCCACACACCATACCTCGATGTTCTGGATTCTCTTAAGGTTTTGGCATACCACAACAACCAAAGGGTATAGGCTTCATCACCTAGGCCTTCACTACCACTACTATCATTACTAGTATCTTTGATTCCAAGCCTCTTTGTAGGACTTTCCTTGCTTGTGCTCCAATATGGCATAGTATCCTCTCTCTCAACACTGTGTGGTGTGAATTTCCTCTTCATTATGGGCCTGACACCTTGCTATGAACCCTTGTCCAGATCTTCTCTACTCCTTTTCTTAGAATTTTCTCTCAACTCATCTCTTCTTACGTATCTCTCAGATTGTTTTCTCCTCTTCTCCTCTAGGTCCATTCAACTCCTCACCTCATATTAGAAATATATTGGATACTCTTCAATGGATCCATGTTTTACCCACCTTTTCCAAGTCCCCCCAAATGTTGGGGGGTTTACCTATCCATCTTATCAGGCTCCATGCACATCAATGTCTTCTCTAAAAATAACATCTTGATCCAAAGTGGAATCACTTCGAGAATTCACTTTCTTGGACCTTTTTCAAACTTTCTTTCAATGTTGTTGAGAGAATCACAACATTGAATGGATAATTCAACAATGTACCCTTCCTTCACTTGAGCAAACAATAAATCAATCACCCAAGTCCACTTGTTGTCTAGCGCCTTAAAACTATCAAGCCTAGCTTGATCCAAAACTATTGGCTCCACTGGTAGAATGATCATATTGACAACAACTTGTCCTTTTAACGATTCATGCATCAAACATGGTAATTCTTTGAAGAATAGCTCATGCATGTCTGAGTAAATGTATCGGTCCTTCCATTCCTTCTCATTCACCTGCAATCCTTGAATCTCTCACAGGGAAAACTCATCCTCTTTTGCTTCTATCCAATCTTGAATCTCCTTCTTAGAAGGATTCCACCGCATCTCTCTTTTCCCCCATCAATTTTAACAAGACTTCAAGTCTTGACAACGAAACCGTTTTTTGGGTTGTTTGTTTCCATTTTGGTTCACACTTGCATGTGAAACGACCTTCCTAACACTGGGGTGATTTAGACTTAGGGTTCATCCAGAGCATGTCCAAAAAAAACCCAAAGAAAGGATATATCAATCCTAGACTAGGGATGAGGAAAGTCACACTCTATATTGTAATGTCCCTTTCCAAAGAGGAGCTCAAGAAGAGGAGGCTTAATGGTCTAAACCACCCCATTAGACTATATCCAGGGCCAAAGAGGGGTAAACATGGTTACTAGAGGTCACTCCAGTAACATGTGTTATATTTGGAAAGTGACATTGAGCTAAAAGGGGTTAAAAGCACTTTTAAGTCATTATGAGCTAAAAATAGAAGTCAATAGTGAATTAGGGTTTTAGTAGTGATATAGGGTTTTGGAAGTCAACAACAAATTAGTGTTTCAACATGATTTAGG
>SNQJ01S0077179.1:69663-82986 GCA_010110895.2 Picea sitchensis | reverse complement strand
CATCCATTTGTACACCTTATCAATCATGATAAGACAATAATGAGTCATCTATACATTTTTCCAACAATGCGTCATATACCAATGGAACCACATCGATCCATCTTCATCATGTATCAATGACAACTCATTGATCCATCTTCATTGATGCATTATCATCAAGGACAATACATATTATATTACGTCAATCATCAATCAATCAATCCTTTGACATCAATCAATCGCTTGACATTAATCAATCAAACCATTGGCATCAATGACAACATGATCCAACAAACGGGATATATGTTTATGCAAACTCTTGGTAGTGGTCCTATACACCCATAAAAAAAATGGATACGCTAATCTGAATCATCCCTATTTGTGGAATAGATTTTAATTGAGCCCTACTATACCTTTATTTCTCATTCTATGACTCACAGGGGACATTTTGGTGTCATTTTATTGAAATCATATGTTTCTTCTACAAAAAGCCATGTTTTTTAGCCTAGTCGCTCTTTTCCTAGCTAAAAGGGTGACTTGTTGCTTATTATCTTTCTAGGAGAGATCAATTCTAGGAAAGAGAGATTGGGATAAAAAACATTTTTTTTTAAGAAACACATGATTTCAAAAAAATGACATCAATAGGTTCCCCATGAGACCTAGGGTGACAAATAAAGGTATAGAAATCTCTTCCCTAGAATTTTATTGGATGCCTCCACTATTCCATTGACCTAGGGTGATAAGGACTAGTTTTATGGTGTTGAATTAGAAATTCCATAGCTAAGGTAGCAATAATAGTGCTCAAAAAATGCTTATCTTGATCAGATCATAGGTCAAACTTATCAAATATGATGTTGACAATGATATTTGTAAAACAATCCTTCACAGGTTCTTCCCACATCCATCTAATCAAGTAATTAGCTTTGCTAATAATGTGCCTTGGTTTAGACTGATGAGATTGAAAGGCAAACATGTTCCACAAAAACAACAACCCTTTTCTCAAATGGTTGCAATGCTTTGACTGAATATAAAAATAATGCATAATTTTAGAGGGTCTTTGTACCCTTTGACATACATCACAACTTTTGGCATCTTCTTTGGTATCCCTTGAATATAGTAGGCCACCATAATGTAGCATGTGACACTTTGTGAGCTGTCATTTTGCCATCATGTCATGAGAGAGCATTGAATACTACCATATACTAATACATGTTTTCTACTTTTTATGTTTTGGTATTTTTGACTAGAATCCAAATCTTATTTGTAATTCTAGAAATAAACTATGTATGGATTTTTTGAAATGTCCAATGTTTGGAGTGGACACTCCACCCATCATCAAATTGTTTTCATAATTACAAACAAGATTATGAGGAACTGTGAAAAATTGCATACATAGATATAAATTTTGGCTAAATCCAATTTTTTGTTGTTTAAATTGAATTTCTGAATGCATAAATGGATTCAACAAGCTACAAAATCCTAGTAGGTTCAGATTATAGAAACTTAACCATTGAAATATACAAATAAAACAATTTCTAGGCAAATTTCCAACAAAATAAAACGAAAATATCCTACTAGACATTTTCTAATGATGATAATGGTATAGTATATCCTACAATTTGGTTAATAAATATTTAAAAAATGCAGATAGTCGTTACAGGTGTTCTGAATGATGATTCTATTGTGGCCTGGGAATTTTCGTATTAATATTTAAAAAAGTTCAAGAGACAAGAGCTTGATAAAGTAGGGAGTAGACATTCACTATACTACATATATCAAGTCTTTGCAATAAATTTTGTGGAAGCTCGCTATGGATAATTTCAGAAAGAAAAATAACCTTCAACATAATCCACATGAAAAGAATCAGTTAAAAATAGTATTTAATTAGATTATCATATTTCATTTGTTGAATGTGTTTTTCTTAAATTTTGCATATTTTATTTGTTGAAATTTTAACAAGCAATGAAGTTTTAAGGGTTTGGTTTTTCTTTGGACAAAAATAGTAGCTAAATAAATTGATGTTTGAGATAAGTTGTCCTAGTGAAAAACTCAAATAGAGCTTATAATGATGTGAAATCAAACTTAAAATAAAATGTTAAGTATAGAAATTTAAATAAAATGAACTTATTATTAAAGATGACAAAAATAATAATAATCTACTTTTCAAGTTATATATACTATTTTTTTGGATTCAAATTTGACTTGTAATTTTCAAGAAAAAATCACATATTCTTAACCATTAAACCTAATTAAGTTATATAATTATTAATATATAAAATAAAATATCAAAAATATGATTTTGCAATATTTAGTTTTAAACACAACATCACACATCACATGTGTTAATAAAACTTGGTATGATAAAGAATGTAAAATTTCTAGGAAATCCATTAGGGATTCTTCTAATGAGCCCTTAAAACTCGATAAGATCAATACATACAAATCCCTAATTAAAAGGAAAAGCAGATACTATATCAATAAAAGGAAAGAGAATCTTTCACAACTATACAAGTTGGATCCTAAGAATTTCCGGAGCCAAATTCTGAAACGCAATACTAAAGAAAATAATAGGATTCCCTTAATGGACTGGAATTCCTACCTTAAAAGTCTTTATGAGTTCCCTAATTCCATGGACACCATTCCTATTGTCCCTACAAAGGAAGAAGTTTTTTCTTTAAATGACATAGAGTTCGAAGTTAAGCGATGCGCAAATGGGAAAGCTGAGGACATTGAAGGCTATGAAGCTGAAAATTTTAAAATCTGAGGGCCAATCCTTATCCCTCACATACACAAGCTCTTCAATTTAGAAGTCAAGCAAGGATTCCCTAAACCCTATATGCAAAGCCTCATTGTTCCTATTTTTAAAAATGGGGATAGAAACATTCCCTCTAATTATAGGATCATTATGATTAGCCCGATTTTAGCCAAGATTTATGGAATTATTTTGGAGAAGAAGATTAGCCTTTGGATAGAAAGTCACGGTAAAAGAGATAAAGGCTAGGCCAGGTTTAAGAGATAACATTCAACTTTGCACCATCTTGTTACCTTTAGGATCATTGTAGAGGAGTTCTGCAATACTAAAACCAATATTTTTTGTTGTTTTGTTGACTTTAGAAAATCTTTTGATATGGTTCCTAGCAAAAAACTTTGGAATAGGTTGGAAGAGATAAAAGTGCCTCTCAAGTTGAGGGATGCTACAATAAGGATGTATGAGAATGTTATTGCCAAGTTTTAAAACACCTAGGGATGGTCAAAAGAGATTAACTGCAATATCAGAGTCAAACAAGGTTGTCCCTTGTCCCCCACCCTTTTTGGCATATACATTGACAAGTTAGAAGAATGCTTGGAAAAAGTAGGTTGTGTCAGCCCTACTCTCATTGGTATAGTCATCAATCTTCTTCTTTATGCCGATGATATCGTTCTTATGGCAAGGAGTGCCCATGATCTTGAAAACCAACTAAGAATCCTCAAGGATTTTTGCTCCAATATGGGTATGACTGTTAATATTGATAATACTAAGGTCATGATTATTAAATCCAATAAGATCATGTATGATACCTTTTTATATGACAACAACAACTTGGAGGAAGTGGCTTCATACAAATATCTTGGAATTTATATTCACCACAAGCTCAATTGGAATTATAGCATTGAAAAAAGGATTATTGGGGGATGGGAAGCCTATTATGGGCTTGAAAACAATTGTAAATCAACTGATCTTTGGAGTTGGGATAAGAATAAATTCCTCTTTGAGAATCTTGTTACACCTGTTATTCTTTATGGATGTGAAGTCTAGGGATGTAGTATCTCTCATGAATCTTGGAGAAAGATAGAGAAAATACAAAAGAATTTTATAACCTATAATCTCAAAATTAAAGGAAATACGCCCTATCCTATCCTCCTCTTAGAAATAATCCTCTCCCCCATTGAGAGCATGGCTATGACTAGATACCTAATGTATAAGAACAAGTTAAACAACATGGAAGACAAGAGGCTACCTAAAATTTCTTCAAAATCAATTCATAACCACCATCGACTGAAGCAAGGATGGCATAAAGACGCTCGGTCTTGGCTAAACTATTGGGGAATCATGGAATAAACCATTTTGCAAAAAAAATATACTATTAAAAAAAACGTCAAAAAAACATTTAAAGAGAAAATGTGGTGTGATAAAGAGTTAGAGGAAAAAAGAAAATTAAGGTATTATAAAGAGGTAATCAACCCTGATCTAGAAGAACAAAATTATCTATCTATTTTGCCAAGTGTGAAGAAAAAAATAAGCATTTCTAAGATAAGAACAAATTCTCACGAGCTCCATAGTGAAACTAGGCATTGGTCAATTCCTAAAACGCCATGGGATGAAAGAGTGTGTCACCTTTGTGACACTAAGAAGGTTGAAGATGAAAAGCAATTTATCTTAGATTGTCCAGCCTATACCCATACTAGATCTCATTTTCAAAATATTTATCACACTAGCAAACTTCCTAACATCTAAACTCAACAAAAATATGGTGATCTTGGAAAGCTTATCTTAATGCTTTTTTAGCACGGAAACAAAATTCTAAAGAATCAAAAGTAATCACTTACCCTCTTAAGATCCGATAAACCAATTTGGTCTTAGTGGGCATTAATCATCATCATCCCTAAATTTAATGTCTACAATATTTATTTTTAAACACAACATCACATGTTTTAATAATATTAGACATCTTAAATTTAATGTCTACAAAATTTAATTAAGACAAAATAATAAATCTATTAACCACATCATCAATAAAAAAGTAAATAGTTTTAACTTATAATAAAATAAAATATGATATAATTAGGTTGTAAATCCTCCAATACCACACATGCAATGGAAATCTTTCCCAATTACTATAAGTAAATTTAAAGAAATAATACATAATTTACAATTCATTTAATAATAAATATAAATAAACCACGATAATAAACCACTTAACAAAAATAAAAAAAATATCCTACCATTCAATTATAAGCAAGTATAAATATTGTACAATAATAACTCATTTATTATAAATAAATGCAGAGAAATCTGCTATTCAATTAAAAACAATAGTAGTCCCCGAGGTGTAGGACAGTCGGTGACGGAGTGTGTTGTTAAGCCACTCCGTGATGTTAAAGTCACCGGTTCGAAACCTGCGGGGACAAAAAATCCAACCATGTTAAGGGTTGGTGTGGCTCAGGCCGGGTGATTTTGACGGCTTAGATGCCCCTGAGTCGCGGTTTCTCAAGCCACAGGTTAATCGCAGGTCCTGCACAAATTAACAAACAAAATAAAAAAATAAAAACAATAGTATAAATATAACATAATAAATCACATATAAAAAACAACCACTCAATTATACCACTAAACTAAAAACAATAGAAACAAGAGAGGTTGTGGAGCGACAAGTCCATGCCCATAAGGTAGAGGATCTTGTTGTTTCTCTTTGTCAAGACACAAAAGCTTGTCTATTCATATGGTTGTTACGAAGAACAATCTATTCATGGATTGGTAGGCCATTTGTTTTCTTTTTCTGCCATGGAATCTTAAAGATGCGACCTATTTATTTGTGATTAGCATTGTTTTCATTATGAATCAAACGTTAAAAGGGATGTTTAATAAATGTTAATTATATATTTATTTGTGATTAGCATTGTTTTCATTATGAATCAAATGTTAAAAGAGATGTTTAATAAATATGAATGTTTAATAAATGTTAATCATATATTTATTTGTGATTAGCATTGTTTTCATTATGAATCAAACATTAAAAGGGATGTTTAATTCACTGTCACACCCGTTCTATGCATGCTTTAAAAACCGTAAGCACATTAAAAAGAAAATATTCCAGTCAGAACTTATCCGAAGGGTTTGAACTTGCCAAAGAAATTCGATGCACGAAAATGTTGACCGCAATGTACTTCTTGAACCATCCTAGGTCAGTACCCTCTGTTGTAATCTCTTCAGCAGATTTCCAATGTGCGTCTTAGTAAATAGTTATTGCTATGGCTTCATGTTATAATTTAAATTTATCTAAAATAGAGATGATTTGGGATTCTAACTTGTTTTTTCCATATATTTGTGGAATGTGCTAATGTCGGTGATTGGTGTGATGTTGTTCCTGATGAGAGAAGATCAGGTAAATGTGGCCTATTTGCTTCAGCTTTTTCCATAGTAATTCTTTGTCGTAATCATCATTTTGAAATCCACCTATTGGTAGATCATGTATAATTAAGTGGTGTTATCTGGGATAGGGGCACTCTAGTTATTTTTAGGCATTTGGTGCAGTGGAATCACTTTCTGATAGTTTTTTCATTCACTATAAAGTGGCAGGCCTCCATAAATTTCAAACATGTTTTTGGCTATGTTATCTTTTATTGATTTATGGCCGATTATGCAACTTAATAATTATTCTGATTTATTTTTTCTTGTTGAGCCATTTCATAATGTTACTCTCTCTGAAAATGACCTGGTGGCATGTTGTGGATTCCAGTGTGGGGATGGCTATGATGGTGGCTATCCATTATCTACATGGCAATAATTCATCAGTATTGGTGTTGTAACTATTGAGATATAATGAACCCTTTTATCATTAACTATAGCTTTAATTACACGTGCAACATACCAATGACTTATCAGGATCACATGCATGGAGATTACAATCGAAGAGATCATCATTGCAGCATGTCATCAAAGGTCAATCATTGCATCAGGAAGTCAAGTTCATCATAGATCATATAGTCTAGTTCATTCATAATCATACAGTGGGAAGAGTATTTCAGCACCAACAACATCGTTATGTAAGTTCCATCGTCAATCCAATCATCAATTTGCATCGTATAAGAAGTTACTCTATAGTAGGTCTTTTCTTTAAATAAGTTTTTTAAACTGAGAAATTCAATGCCATCTGGTCTCGAGAACATTTTAAATTATAAAATATGATAACCTATTGGAAGAGATGGATGTTAATAGTTCTTTGCAAGTGAGCACAATATAAAACATCAACATGTGTTATTTGAAAATGGACAAATGGAGGGCATGAAGTTAATCCAAGGAAAGTCTTGTCAAGGGATCATGCAGCCAAGGACAGGTTGTAACAACCCTGCTGTAAGTTTGAAGCCCAAGGTGCGGCCCTTTCCCTTATTTCGAGTCAAAGGGAGGCGGATGGAAGTCATTGTTTCTTGCTTAATAAATAAGAGGCATGCGCTAGGCCTCCACCCAATTAAGGTTGAGCAAGCAAGTCCATTCCATTGTTCGGCGTTCTTCCCCTCCCAATCATTCTCTCCTCTTTCCTTGGATGAGCGTTCGTCCTTTATCTACCAACACTAGATCGAGATGGTTTTCTTCTACTGGTAAGTGACTTTCTTCGATCTACATTGACACTACACTGGTTCTATGTGGAACAAATGAGTGTTCGTCCTTGGTCTCATAGGATTGGTAGTGTACGCGGTGTTCTGGTCCAAGGTCTCTTTCTTCCTATTATTACTTTTCCTCTATTAATCGACTTCCTGAATCCATATTTCTGGGGTGAAGGAAAGGACATGCGTAGAAAACAGGATTAGATACCCACCCTGTCTATCTATTGGTTCTTATTTAATTCAAGCCTTTTTTTGTTTTCTCGTTCATTTTGCTATAATTATGAGTTTTTTTTGCCAGTGCAATTTATTAGGTTTCTGAGCATCATAAATCCCTCTAAATCTCCGTAACTAGAGTGAAAAGAAGGCACAGGTCTCTATAGTCAGGACGATGCGTTATGTCTTGCCCAATAGTGTTTGGATTAGTGCTTGAGGGAAATGAAATTCTTCTGGGACTCTCAAAACTCTCCTTCTGCATATGTTATTGGTTTCATCGTTCAAAGGAATTTGAGAGCGTTTGGTTGAGGTAAGGATTTAATTCAAGCCTTTTTTTGTTTTCTCGTTCATTTTGTTGTAATTCTGAGTTTTTTTGCCAGTGCAATTCATTAGGTTTATGATCATCATAAATCCCTCTAAATCCCCATAACTAGAGTAAAAAGAAGACACAAGTCTCTATAGTCAGGATGATGTGTTATGTCATGTTATGTCTTGCCCAGTAGCGTTTGGATTAGTGCATAAGGCTTTCTTACCTAGGAATTAACCTGGTAATAAATATATTGTATCCATACCTCTTAAAATTATTGTAAAATTGAGTGCTAGTTTAAATTTGATTTTACTCACCTTCACCTTTTATTTTGCAGAAGTCATAGCGCACAATGAAATAGGGTCTTCACCCCTTCTTGGTAACATTGATTCCTTCAACTAGAATCTGATTCTTTTGGTGACATTGATTCCTTCAACTAGAATGTGAACCTCTCGAATGTGAAGCTCTATTGTGAACCTATCGAATGTGAATCTCTCTTGTAGACATATTGTAGGTACAAGACATATTGCAGGTGTATGAAGGCTTCCTATGGGAATCATACGAGTTTTCAGGTGAGAAGAAAAATGGGGAGGGGGAAGAAAACTAAGAAGAGAAATGGGGAGGGGGAGGTTATAGTGGTGACAATGACATGCAAGTGACCAAGTGGGAGGGCAATTGGTAGCTCCAAAAGCTCCTAGAAAGCTCCTAGAGACGTGGGAGGGAAGTTGGCAGTGGGAGGGAAGTTGGCAGCTCTAAGAGCTCCCAAATACATAGGTTTATGGTATAATTTATGCTTCCAGAAAACATTAAGCATTTTATGTTTGGAATTAATGCTAACTTGAAAGCTAGCATTAATTCAACTTGGGTCAACACATCATATTTATTTAGTTTAAAAATTATCATTTCCTAAAGTTTGAATCCACTCACCTCGATATGAGGCCAAATAAAGCCTCAAACTTAAAAGTTTGGACACAAATATAAATGCAGGATAAAAAATTGTATAAAAGTTTTAAAACTTTGGTTAAAGTTGTTGATATGCGTGCAAATATTAATGGACCCATGAAAAACCGATTACTATAAGTCCCTGCCGCTCGAAGGGCAGGGACTAATAACACAACAATAAATATAAGGAATTTATCAAATAAATTAGCCAAACTTCTCCATTACAACATATCTTACTATTCAATTGGAAGCAAGTATAAACATAATATAATAATAATAACTCTTTTTTTTCATAAATCTGCAATTCGCAATTCAATTAAAAACAATAATATAAATAGAATAGAATAATAAATCACTTATAAAAATAATTATGAAATTATGAAATTCAACTAAAAAAGATAGAAACAAGGTTACATGGCAGCGTAGTCCCTTACAATGAGGTTAGAAAGGAAAATGTGGAAAATGAGGTCGAAATGTAAATGAAACGAAGTGTTCGGTGCAAAATATATATCACGGAAATGTTGTGTGCAACATGTATATGACGAAACATGGGCAAAAAGTAAATGACGCTTGGCAGGGAAAGCACGATATATATTTTGAAAGTATATAGAAAACATATAATTTTTGAAAGTATATAACAAACTACAAATTTGTCGACAGTGGAAGAACAATTTTGGAAATTTAAATGCATTTTCCCTATGGACTGCTGAAAGATAAAAATATATGAAGACATAAAATTAAAAGGAGAATAAATATAAAAATTTAAATGCATTTCTAAACATGGGGTATAAGTAAATGATGCTTGCATTGTAGAGCACCATTTATTTTGAAATATATAAAAAAACAAGAGTTTGTAACATATAAAAAATTAAATGTAAACGGAGTGGTGAAAGATAAAAATAAAAATCTGTAACATATTAAAAATTAAATGCATTTGTGATATAGACTGGTGTAAGATAAGAATAAAGTCTGTAACATATAATAATTTAAATGCATTTTTATTTGAAATATGTCCAAAAATAAAAGTTTGTTACATACTACTCGAAATTTTGAAATATACAAAGAAATGGAAGTCTCTTACATATAAATCAGAATTTCAATGTGTTTGTCATGTGGACTAGGGTTGGGGCTCCCATGGACCATTACAGAAATATGTACAAGAAACAATATTGTGGAAAGAAGATAGAGTGCAGTACCTGCAAAAAAAAGTAAAAAATAGAAAGGTATAAGTGTTTGACTATACATCTCTATTTAAGAAACTCGAGTAAGTGGGTTGATAAAGAAAGAAGGATGTGATCAGTAAACTACAGTGAGGGTACATCTGAGCCATTTGGATATTTTCTTGCAGTTTTCGTTTCATTGATGTCGCCGATGACTGTAGTTTCAAGGATGTCCTCGACGGTTGCTGGAATGTTGGCAACTGCCTATTGCCTTTCGTCGATGGCCTGTTTCAATTGCCTTTCGAGCCATTCTTCAATATATCTTCTCATTGGGGTGGCGTTGATATCATTCTATATTTTTATGTTGAAAATATCATTTTATAATTCTTGGAAGTCGATAGAAATATTATAGAGAGCCTGATGAATTTCCTCATTCTATACTACATATTTGACTAGCTAGTCGTGGACGTGAGTTTGATCAAATTGAGGGATGTTGTAAAACATTTCCAAAGACAAGGCCTTAAATATAGCAACTTTTTTATCGATCTCTTTCCTGGTGAAGGGAAATGAGTTTGCGATTATGTCACGGTCTTGGAAGTCATTGGTTTTCCCAGCTAAGTCTATATTTGATAGCATAATGAATAATTTATCTTTCTTCAATATGGATTGTTCACATGACTCAACAATGAGATGCAGGTACTTCACTTTATATTTCCAACGTGAATTCAATTGATCGATCCGGTTTTTGGATGGAAGATCTTCTTCTCTTATTTTTATTTCTGTCATATTGTTGACAATCTTGCCAAAAGGAATGATCGTTTTTAAAAATAAATTTTCTTCATCTTTCAACTCGGCTTTCAAAATCTCGAGCAAAATATGTGCCCTGGTTCTAAGGGAACTGATGGTTTGTGATCTTTTCCATGCCTCGGTAACCAGTTTCATTATTTTTTTGATATTATCCTCCACATATCCTTTACAAGATGTGAGGAGGGTGGATGATTCTTTTACATTGGGTGTAGGGGTGCCAGGCATGGCTATTGCCAAAGGATTGAAAAGAAATGGCATAGGAATGAAAGCGTCTTCCAATTCTTTGACCATGTTCTTCAATCTGGAATTCTCGGTCTCCATGCTTCCAATGGAATCACGAAGAGCTTCTCCACTGGTGGTGTGAAGTTTGTTGGCAAATGTTTAACATATAGCGTATGCTTGTCATTGATGGCAAGTACAACAGTGAAGATAGCAGGATCAGAATGTGCATCGATGGACAAACAGGAACAACATAGGCTCAGGAGGAATTAGTGCAGAGTCGAAATTATTCCAAGTAAGAAGGATGTGTAAACTTGGAGGGGAAGCATCGTTGATCGTTGGATCCCATCCAAAATTCCCGACAGCATGAGGGTCGTCAGATCTAAATAAAAACAAGAAGAGTGTGCGCTGAAGAGAAGGATATACCTCAGGCATTAGATCTGAGCGAACTTGGAAGCTCATGAGTGGAAGAGCCGAGGATTTGGTTTTAAAAGTCGCGAGGCGACGAAGTGGCAAGAAGATCAGGACCATCCATCTGGGAAGGATGCATGGCAGAGATCAAAGAGATCTCACAAACTCGGGGATTCACAGGATAAAGGCCCAAGTATTGGGTGTTCAAAGTCACGAGGCGCGAGGACACGAGGCAGCGAAGTGGTGAGAGATTTATAGTCGTCCATCTGGGGGGATAGGTGGCGAGAGATCGAGAGATCTCGCGAACTCAGGAGTTCGCAGGTTGAGAGTCCAAACATTGGGTACTCCAAGTCGCAAGTTCGTGAGGTAGCGAGAGAAGGACAGTCGTCGGATCCAGATCACAGGAGGACCATTGGATCTCCGCGCGGGATCACACCTGGTGAGAGATCGTCATCTCGCTGACTGGAAAGTCAAAGGAACAGCGAGATGCGAGATCGTGATTTAATCATGGTTTGTTGGATCAAGAGGACACGTGGCAAAAGATCATCATCTCGCTGACAGGAAAGTCAAAGGAACAGCGAGATGCAATATTGTGATTTAATCAAGGACCATTGGATCAAGAGGACGCGTGGCGAAAGATCATAGCACCATAAAACTCCATCTTGGAGTTTCGCCTTTCGCGACTTGGAGTGACGAAAATCTCCATCTTAGGATCAGTGAGATGCGAGATCACGAAATGATCCTGACCGTCAATACATCAAAATATGTGGACCATTAATCTGAGCTCCATCTCGGAGTCTCACCTATCACGACTTGGAGTAACGAAAATCTCCAACGAAGGAACAACGAGATGAGAGATCACGATGAGATCAGGAAGGTTGATTCACCAAGATCATGAACCGTCGATCAGGGTCGATGAAGATCAAGATTTCAACTGTCTCAGAGAAGACGAAGAGTCTTAAACTACCAGAGAGACTGAGGAATATCAGTATAACATACAGTGATGCTGGACACGCGGGGCGAACCACCAGAGAAGCTGAAGAGTCACGATGATAATCAGACAGAGCACTCGAGAGGTGGAGGATAACGGTGCAGAGTCAGCATGCAGAAGCATTGTGAACACTGCATGCACAAGGTGCACAGAAGCTACAAATACACGGTACAGAGAAGAGATGGAGGGGTGTCGTTGTTAGAGTTTGAAGTGGTTGTTGTTGTTGAAGGTGATTCTTGTATGAAGAAGGAGGAGAGTGCAGCAGTTGAATTGCATAGAAGAGGATCTGTTCAGTGAATGGACATGGTGCATAGAGCATAAAAAATAGAAGAATAGATAGCACAAGTCATGTGTGCAGGAAAGAAATGAGGCAGACAGAGCAACGAGATGCAGCAGAACAGTGATAAGTCGGGTAAGACATTGTTGAACATTATATCACTGTAATAAGTTTCAGAAGCAAAGATTTATATTTTAGGGTGGTTGGGTGGTGCTAGGGAGGACTGTTGTCCTTAGAGGTTCAAGTGAGTGCTTGAACACAGGGAGTTGGTTCTTCCTTCTAGTTGGTGCTAGAGAAACACAGGGAGTTGGTGCTTCCTTCTAGTTGGTGCTAGAGAAACCAGGGAGTTGGTGCTTCCTTCTAGTTGGTGCTAGAGAAAACAGAGAGTTGGTGCTCTTAGCAAGTTGCGGCTTGCAAAATAGAGGTTGTAGCCTCATTATGAGTTGGTGCTCATATGTATGATAATGTAAAGAATGTAACTATTACTTATCATATAAAGATAAAGAGGTTTTTACCCTGTATGGGTTTCCTCGGGAAATTTCTGTCTCTGTGTTTCTCATATATGTGACTGATGCTGAATGTGCCATTGTTTATTTCCCTGCATTATTGTGATCATCATTTAGTGTTTCAGCAAAGAGTTTAAAAGAAGCATAAT